>CM069912.1:47152218-47440218 GCA_036172215.1 Camellia granthamiana | reverse complement strand
CAATATTAATAAGTGACATAAAACACTTATTAATAAGTGTCATAAATAAATTGAATTCGCATGATTTCAATATATTTTTCTCGCCTTCCCAATGTTAACAAGTGGCATAAAACACTTATTAATATTTGCTATAAATAAATTAGATTTGCATAATCTACTTGTTATTTATTTTATTTTTTTTGGTGATTAATGTGTGTTGGATAAAAATCACAACAAAATTAATGTGAGAAAGATAAGATGAGTGAAGTTCCCAATCCTGAGTAAACACCCTCAAAAGCATGTGCCGCCACCGCCACCCCTATCTATACATGTGAACATGCTTGTAATGTGAGAGAGAACTGCTCTCGAGTCTAGACCACTGTCGGAACCAACAAAAATGTTTCTTTATTGCCGAGAAATATAACCGTTGGGATCGACCGACATGTGTCTAAACTCAACCACTTCTCTCCTTCAATTTCCTTTCTATTTTCTCACCCTTCCTTCCTTATCAGTAATTCTAAGAAATACACTCCTCTCTCTCTCTCTCTCTCTCTACAAGCCCGTGATTGAATCGCCCTCAATCCATTGAAATAACGAGAATTTCAGACAATCGAATCATAATTCTCTAATGGGTTTTCACCAAAACTAGCAATGACGTCACTTTCCGGCGAGTTTTCCGGCATAATTTTTTTTCTATTCCTCTGTTTTTCCGGCAACATCGTCTTCATCGGAAGCACAGAATTCGATTTCGGAACCTTAACTCTGAGCAGCTTGATGCTTCTCGGCGATGCCCACTTGAATAACGGGAGCGTGAGGCTCACTCGCGAACTCGCCGTCCCCAACTCTGGCGCCGGCAGAGCTCTCTACTCCAAACCCATCCGATTCCGGCAGCCGGAGACTCACGTTCCGGCGAGTTTCTCCACATTCTTCTCCTTCTCTGTCACTAATCTGAACCCATCTTCGATCGGCGGCGGACTCGCTTTCCTCATCTCGCCGGACTCCGCCGCATCCGGCGGCGCCGGCGCGTATCTGGGAGTGATGGACCAGAACGACGGCCCAAACGGCGTCGTAGCGGTCGAATTCGACACTCTGATGGACGTTGAGTTCAACGACATCAATGGAAACCATGTGGGTTTGGATCTGAATTCCATGGTTTCATCGTATGTCGGCGATTTGGAATCTGTAAATGTTGATCTGAAAAGCGGCGACCTGGTTAACTCGTGGATCGACTACTCCGGGTCGACTCGGGTCTTCAATATATCAGTCTCGTACTCGACTCTCAAGCCCAGAGACCCTCTCTTATCGTTCAGTCTCGATCTCGATAAGTACATCAGCGATTTCATGTATGTTGGGTTTTCCGGGTCGACTCAGGGGAGTACCGAGATTCACAGCATTGAGTGGTGGAGTTTCACTTCATCTTTCGATATGAATATAAAGTCCGAGTCATCATCGCCGCCGCCAACCACCACTTTGATGAATCCAACGGCTAATTCTATCAACCCACCACCACCACCACCACCAGCGCCGCCGTCATTGCCACCATCGGAATCAAATAGTACAATTTCACGTACCTCTCAAAATAAGAGTAAGTGCCATAACAAGTTGTGTAGAGAAAGGCCAGTGGTGGTAGTTGGGATAGTTATGGCTAGTGCTTTCATTTTAGCCCTGTTTGTTGTTTTTTTGATCTGGGTATATTCTAAAAAGTTCTATCACGTGACAAATTCCAATTCTTTTGCATCCGATATCATCAAAATGCCCAAAGAATTTAGCTGCAAGGACCTCAAATTAGCAACAAAATCGTTCAATTCTAGCCGAATCATCGGTCATGGAGCGTTTGGGACGGTCTATAAAGGCATATTACCGGAGAGTGGTGACATTATTGCGGTGAAGAGGTGTAGTCATAACGGTCAAGGAAAGGCTGAGTTTCTATCAGAATTGTCCATAATTGGAACTCTTAGGCATAGAAATCTTGTTAGGCTTCAAGGTTGGTGCCATGAGAAAGGTGAAATTCTATTAGTCTATGACTTCATGCCTAATGGGAGTCTTGACAAGGCACTCTTTGAATCAAGAATGCCATTGCCATGGTCTCACAGGCAAAAAATCTTGATGGGTATTGCATCTGCATTGGTATATTTGCATCAAGAGTGTGAAAACCAAGTGATTCACAGAGATGTGAAGACTAGCAACATAATGTTGGATGAAGGGTTCAATGCAAAGTTGAGTGATTTTGGGTTGGCAAGGCAAATTGAGCATGATAAGTCACCAGACGCGACGGTGATGGCAGGGACAATGGGGTACTTGGCTCCAGAGTACTTGTTGACAGGAAGAGCTACTGAGATAACAGATGTTTTTAGCTATGGAGCTGTGGTGCTTGAGGTGGCTAGTGGAAGGAGGGTTATTGAGAAAGAGGGGAATGGAAATTTGGTGGAATGGGTTTGGGGTTTGCATAGAGATGGGAGGTTGATTGGGGCTGCTGATTCAAGGCTTGGTGGTGAGTTTGATGAGGGGGAGATGAGGAGGGTGTTGTTGGTTGGGTTGGCTTGTTCTAACCCTGACCCAATGGCTAGACCTACAATGAGGGGTGTGGTCCAAATGTTAGGGGGTGAGGCTGACGTCCCTATTGTCCCAAGAGCTAGGCCTTGTATGAATTTCAGTACTTCCCATCTATTGTTGAGCTTGCAGGACAGTGTCTCTGACTTGAATGGTATGATCACTATCTCCACTTCCTCCTCAGGGCACAGCTTCAATGGTGGTGGTGATGGGGAACTAGTCTGATTCAAATCATTGGTTGAAATTTCTTGATATTGTTTATTAAAACTTACATATATCCATTTGGGTGAATTTATTTTTTATTTATTTTTTTTATTTTTTCGTTTCAAAACACTAATGATTGTTGCATTATGTTTCAAAATTTTTGTATTTTGAGATTCTTTCATAATAGAACAAAGAGATTTAGGGACAGATGATTCTTGGTGATCTATTTGTTATTATGCATGACACAATGACATGGAATAATTGTTTGTATAAAGTTTGGGGACTTGGGTCCTCAATTTTGGTTGTGCTATTTTGTTTTTTCTTTGGGTTGGATTGGGTTTTTCTAGAGTTATATGGAGAGCTTGAGTTGTTGCTTTCACAAGAAAACTCAATAGTCAAAAAGTAGGCATAAGAGTTTGAGTAGAGTTTTGGCCAAGTGTGGTCACAGTAGTCCATATTTATTATAGGACCCTTTTTTTTCTGTGGTTCTTTCATGGTGGCCCATGGCTGTTGTGGATGATGAAACAAAGCACTGAATGCTTCTTTTTTTCTCTTTTTTTTCTTTTTAATTATTTGCCTTATATATATACATTTTTTTATTTTCGTCATGTACCAAAAATATATATAATATATTCTAATTTTGTCTCCTTTTAGTTTTCTCCAACTGTAACCCATGTTGCATGCTTTGGATGCATATGTGTACAAATATTGGATCCTTATGCCCACAAGTTTGTAAATTATGATCACCCCAAAAGATTGACAATCAGAACCATTCAGACCTTTATGTATTAACAATGTATGTGTATTGAAGCATAACCCATGGGTAAATTGCACTTATTCTTTTGAACTATCATTACTATCATTTAACACACATTGATTTGTATCAAATATGTATTTCTCATTAAGAATTCGTCACATAAGTGGATGAAAATTTTACATGTGCCTCGAACATAACTAAATTTCAAATATTGAAAAATGTTTAAAATGACCTCATTCTTTCTTTCCCTCCTTCCTCCATTTTTTTCTCATTCCTTTCTTTCTGCTACACATGTTAGCAGAGCCGTGGTAGCCTACACTATGGTTGCTGCAGTGGGTAGAAGAAAAGAAGAAAAAAGAAAATAATGTTATTTTAGGCATTTCACAATAAAATTATGTTAGAATGCCATGTAAATTTACATATCTGCTATGTCAATTTTTCATTCATTTATGTAACAAATTCTTAACGAAATGTTCACATTGATATAAATTAATAATTAAGGGGGAGTAAAATGAAAGTATATACATAACTAAAGGAAGCCTCTAAATACATCCCCAAAAAATTGTTGGACATCCAATTTTTCAAAAAATAAATGAGAAATTTTATTTTCATACACCTATTTATCTCTGTATCATTTCTCAATAAACACACTTAATACTTTGGTTATATGTTATTATTCTCATTCCACGCACCAGATGTTCCAATTATACCCCCTAACTCATATTCTTGTACACACACCACTTAAACCCTTGTTCCACACACATGTTCAAAGTTCTAGTCTAGACCCATTTTTGGTTGCAAACTCATTTTCGGTTCCACCTACATGAAAGACACGGTGAAGACAACTCCATTGAAGACCTTCTATTGACAACTCCATTGAAGACCTACATTGCATTGCTGAAGGTGAGCATCTCCCTCCCCTTTTGAAACATTTTATCTCATTTCGTTATATGTTGTTCTCTGTAGTTAAAATATATGCACTAAGATTTTTTATTTTTGAAAAGATGTGCATAGGGAAAACTTTGATTTAATACTAAGGGTGTGTTTTGATATCTATTAGGGTCATTTTGTTTCAGGTTATCATTAAAATTATATTTGATTAAGTGTGTGCAAAGAGATAAATAGGTACGTGGAAATAGAATTTCTCAAAATATATAGATTTAATACTATTTTACCCTTAAAATCAAATTACCAAAAGAGACTTTGATGCGGCCACCACCCCCTCCCCAACTCTGGTCAATCCTTTCCAACCCCCGTCCCTTTTGCCACCACTCATTTCCCTTCTTTTATTTCTTCTTCTTTCTTCTGGGCCGTGATCACCCTCTCCTATCCCGAAGCCCTAACCTAGTTTCTCTCTGTGCCACACACTTTCCCCATTACAAACCCCCAACCTCTCTCGCCACAATCAATCCTCATGAGTGAGTAGAGGGGAGAGATAACCCCATAAATAGAATGAAAAGAAAGGGGGAGAGAAAATCACGACGAAACAGAGAAGATGAAATTGCATAAAAGAAAGGTCACAAAGTTGTGTTTGTGATGGGAAGAAGCTAATTCAAAATTAGGGATGGAGTGTCTTAAGAAATAAGGTGTCCAACTTAATTTTTGTGATGTATTTAAAAGCTCCCGTAACTAAAACAATGGCACAAGAAAACCATTACTAAAATTGGACAAAAAGATGTGAAAAGAGAAAATAAACCTAAACGCACACATATGACGTACATGTGACATTTTTCATTTGTAATTTAAAATAAATTTTGATAGAGAAACCATGTTAAAACTGATTTAAAAATATAATCTTAAAATTAGTGAAATTAAAATTGAAACTGAAATTGAGGAGATCAAAAATGAAACTCTGTTTCAATTATAGAGATGCCGTGTAATTTATTTTTTATTTTTTATTTTTTTTGGGGTCTAGAACCCCCGAAAAAAGTTTTAAAAAACTTAATACGCAAAGGGTTTATATGGGCTGGCATGCAATATGATTCTGGGACGTCATGATAGTGGGACTCATCATCAGTCACATATGTGTCCATGGCATGCAATATGATTCTACATTTTAATGATAATGACTTGTGTATTGGACTCCGTCCCATAAGGGAGTGAAAACCACATACTATATTAGTGGAGTATTGTTAAATTTGTAAAATAAAATTTTAATTTTAATTTGAATTTGATGAGTTTCAAGGTAATTAGTTATAAGAGTCAGTTATATGGGAATATTTTGCATAATTTAGCAAAACATTATATTATTCTTTTATTATATTTTTAATAATATACATATGTATTATAAGTGTAATGTAATGCAAGCTAAATATTTCTAACTATGTGTAATATAACATTTACTTGTACACACAAAATACAAAAATAAAAACCCAAGACTATTAAAACGCTTACAGTCAAAGAGACCTATACAAAAAAAATAAAATAACCATAGCCAAAACCCAACCGAAAAAGAAAAAAAAAAACTTAAAAGCAGTAGACACAAAACAAAAAGTTACAACATTAAATAAAAGTTCTTATATAAACCATGAAACTAAAATCTCAAAAAAAAAACACAACATTAAATAGCATATCCAAAAGTGAAATTCATACATAAACCATGGATGTTTGCTTTAATTAAAATTTATGAACTTGCATACATTACTGTCCAGGAATTACCAAAAGCAAAAATAGAATTTACACTATTCAATAAAACCCAAATTCAATAAACACTAAACAAAGAAGCAATTGATCAAACAACACTCAGGCAAGAACAAAAAGTAATCAAAACAATTATAAAACTCATACATACCCATTATAAAACTCTGTAAAAAGCACAATGAACTTCATTCTCAGTACTATCCAACCTCACATAGTAATTAGGATCGATCTTTCGCGCAATCCTGCCAACCCACCAGCCTCCATTGACGAAAGCTTCGACTCGATCTCCGGCATTGAAATTGGAAATTTGAAGATCGGGAGGCATAGGTCTGATTTGGGAGGCATCAACAGATTCGATTAAGAGTCGTGTTCTGGCTTCTGTGCACCGGATTTGGTAGCGGACCAAGAAATGGTTTCTTCCGATTGCGGCGAGGAGTGTTACAGGGTAGTGTGAACCCAAGAACCCTTCTTGGTTGCCGCGAACTTCGATGGGTTGGTTGGGCCGATAGTCCTCCATTATTGAATGGGTTGTTTTGGGTTTAATCTTGGTTTTTGAAGAACTCTGTTCTTTAATGGAAATCAAGATGAGAGAGAGAGAAAGAGAGAGAGAGAGAGAGGGAAATAGGATTTTGAAGAAAAGTCGGTTTATTTATTAACTTCCAAAACAGCAGAACAACTTGGATGCTGTTGCAATCGACTCCATCATCGATTTTTGGAACCCTTTCGGTTCGATTATGGCTAACGAATATAGAGAGAGAGAGAGAGAGAGAGAGAGAAGAATTTGGAAAGGGGGTGATTATGGAGGTTCCCCTTTTACTAAACAGATTAGCACAGTTGGAAAGGGGTGATTATGAAGAGAGTACAAATGTGTTAAGAACATGGCTATCTCTGGAATGTAGCTGCCATGAGAACCGTTTCTCACCAATTGTGTTAAGAAAGTGGAAAACGCGGGATGCATTTTTTTTCTTTTCTTTTTAAGTTACTTAAATTCCACGTGGCACCATATGGTAGAGGCTTCAATAAACGTGGGGCTTCATGACACCAAAGTTGGTGTTGGCTTTTAATAATAGAATAGATTATAAATGAGCAGTTGATACACAAGATCCGTATGTAATTTGAATAAATAAAAAATAAAAAAATATTTAAAAAATAGTACATCTTGTGTGTTATGTAAGTAGTAGTGTGTTTTTTTTATTAAATCTAAGATGTTAGGTTTGAGTATTATCCCATTTTATAATATATTTTTTTTTAATTGAGAAATTTACATAGCATATAGAGAAACCAAAATTTCAAGACATCAACATGAGTGTTTACTTTATATATAGGCAGGACGTGTAGGCTTGGACAACAAGTCCAACCTTCACTTAATAATTGTACTTAGTGAGCAATACGTGTGCAATTTAGATAAGTAAGAATAAAAACAAATAATAAAGAAACTAATATCATAATATATATGCTGTCTAAATGGTCAAAGTGTTCTTAATGAAATCTAAGGTCTTAGATTTAAATCTTGCTTACATCTTTAAATAATATATATTTTTTATTTTAGAATGAAAAAATTTATCACGTGATAGAAAAAGAACCACCACACTCTTAGACACCAAGTCAATACTCATATATATAATAGTATAGATAGGTAGATAATAAGTATAGATATCGATAGATGATTTTATAAATACAAATATCTTTTCTTAAAAAAATTGAATAAATACAAATATCTTAATTTCCAAAAATTTCAACGAGGATTATATTGACATTGATGTGAGAAAAGTCGCCTGATGTCCAAATAGCCAGTCCCTTTTGTGGACCCAAGAAGGCCTGGCTCAAAGTTTTCTGTCGGCCTGCTTGGCCCATGTTGTTTTGAGTTGGACTGTGTTATGGATGACACTTGTCATGAAATATCATTGTGAATAAAATTATGTGAGTTATTTTTGGGTCTCAAATATTTTCTCTTTTGATTAACTTTTAGATTTTTACTAGGGGTGATTCTACAATAATATTATATCCACTAAATTTTGGCTCACTCAAATTACCTAAATTTGTACATGTCCGTTGTTCAGCGGGTCATTTGGGAGGTTGTCCGATCGGTCATCCAAAAGATGCCGAATCATCCCGGTGAATGCTGAATGACAAGGGTAATAGTTGCGGTTGATAAGGATAACAACTACAGTTGACAAGAGTGATACTGGCCGTCCAGCTTATATAATTCAAGCAACTCGGGTGAATCCAAATTCAGTGGATCAATAATTTTTCATGATTATATTTGCACCCAAAAAATAACTTAGTATAACTAGCTAAAAAAAATTTCTATTATTCCTAGGAGTGTAAAAATGGCTCGGGGTCCGGTTAGGCTCGGACTCGAGCACAGTCCAGGACTCTAGGCCTAGGCCATCATTTTGAAGCCTGAATCGGCCTATAGGTTAGGCCCACCTAGGCCGACCCATAGCCCGGCCAATCAGCTCGCTCAAGGTTCACTCAAAACCCAACCCGAGGCCTAGTGTCATTTTTTGTGGAAAGAATAAAATTTTGATGGAAAAAATAAAAAAAAATATTTAAAAAATTTCAAGCCCGCCCAAGCCCGAGCTTAGGCACAAGCCTACCGGCCCGTCCAAGGCCCAAATACCCCATGGGCATAGGCCTAATTTTTCAGCCCGGCCTTGCCCAAATTTTGGTGGGAACTCGCAAGGCTCGACATGAGTCGGCCCAAGCCCGAGTGGGCCAGCCCGGGCCAAATTTACACTCCTAATTATACACTAATGTAAATTTATTAATAATGACAACACATATTAAACTCTAAAATAAAATATTATTTTCTTATGGTACACCCTAATCACTAATACGTATTCTTCATATTCAAGTTTTTCATTTTATTTCCCAAATTTCAATTATATTTTCTTTTCTTTCTCACTTAAACCTTTAATCCATCCCAACCAAAACTCATCATTATCATTAACATCATTGTTTTTTATTGTGCTGTTACTTGCAAACATAAAAAAGTTTGAACAAAATCAAACAACGGATGAGAATAATAATTAAAACTATTTTTGAAGCAACTCATCAAAGACGAGGTAACTATTCACATAAATATCAAAGTACAATTCTTGATTTTTTTTTATTTTTCTATAATGTAAAAATAAATATTCAGCTTGTTTTACGTCAATACTATTCGGAATTTTAGATCCAAACAAACTCACTTTGTTCGACAGTACACTTCCAAACAAAGTGAATTTGCTCGGATCTAAAAGTCGAAACAAAACAATCTTGTTCAGTGTTGGAAGGCCAAACAAGCTAACTTGCACCCAATTTTCGTTTTATCCTTTTTCTTTTTCAACTTGTACACAATGTGCTTACTCTTCAGTAATTGACAATGAAAAGATTGAGAAAAGAATGACGTAACTGAGAATGGCTAAGAAGAGAAGAGAGATAATTTTTTTGAATTAATTTTATATTAAGATTATTATTTAGGTGTACCATAAAATTAAAATATTATATTATTTAAGAGTAAATTGTGAAAATTAATAAGGTATATTAAGGATAAATTATATATTTAAATAATTTAATAAAAAATACTGAGAAATTAGGGACTGATTTATTTTTGGGAGCAAATGAAATCCCCCTTTTATTAGTTGAATATAAGAAAAAGTATTTTTTAATCATTTTATTAGGCAGTGGACTGGAAATTTCTGTACTTTACATTGTTATAAAAACCAATCACTCTCTTTGTTTCGAATTTTCAAAATTTACTTTTTAAAAAATTTTATGTTTTTTGAATTTTTTTTGTTTTTCTTGAATTTTTTTTAATATTTTAAGTAATTGTTTTAATTTTTAGACACACATAATATAAATATACTTAGAAAGTATAATATTTTTGAAAAAAAAAATCTTTAAAAATTTACTAAATACCAAAAATTTTAAAAAAATACAAAAATTTAGTACATATTTCGTATTTTTGTGTATTTATTAATTTTTTAAAATATTTTTTCACAAATAATTTACTGTTTAGATACATCTAAATAAGGTATATCTAAAAAATTTTAAAAATTATTTAAAATTTTAAAAATATTCACTAAAAATAAAAATAAAAAAAAAACAAGAAAAACAAAAAACTCAATTTTTAGAAAGTTGAATTCAGAAAACTAAAAGCAAACATACTCAATAATTATAGAAATTGTAACCCTTAAAACCCCTAATAATTAAAAAATAGATCAAAGTTTCTAAAACATTCGCTAAAAAAAAAAAATCAAATTTATTTAGGAAAAAAAGAAGAAGAGGCTCTTCTACTTTTAGTGAACAATTTTTAGATTTAATATTTTTTCATTAATTAGGGACTTTTAATATAGACTCGTTTGGTTAGTGTGTTTTAGCTAAATATAAAAAAAAGTCAAGATTCTACATTATATATATTAATCAATCACTTTTTTCTTTATACCTATCCATTCAAGTAAAAAAATCATTTTAACCAACTTTTTTTAACTTATAAAAAAATTAAAAAATTAAAAAGTCAATAAAAAATCTAAGTTGCCATACGGGCACTAATAAGTGTAATGGGATGTATTAGCAGGTACAAAAAATTGTAATTATTCGGAATAAAGAGAATTTAATGGGGTTGGTGTTGGTGAGGAGGATGAGGCGGACATAGCGAGGGGTAGGTGGGGTTGGCGAGTGGAAGCGGAGAGGGAGGGAGGGGGTTGGGATGCATTAACAGGTACAAAAAATTGTAATTATTTGGAATAAAGAGAATTTAATGGGGTTGGGGTTGGTGTTGGTGTTGGTGAGGAGGACGAGGTGGACATAGCGAGGAATAGGTGGGGTTGGCGAGTGGAAGCGGATAGAAAGGCCCGGGGGAGGGGGGGTTTGGTTAAGGAAGAGAAGAGGACGAGAGTAAAGAGGGAGAGAGAAAGATGGGAAAGTAGTAGAAATCGAGTTTTGTTATTATTTCGCAACTTTGCACTCTTACGTCGTATTTAGTTAGAAATTTTGAAAATAATTTTTTTTTAAAAAAAGAAAAAAATAAGTAAAATGTAAATAAAATATACTTATATTTCACTTAATTTTATATATCTTTTTCATTTTTTTTAAAAAATTTCTTCCTAAATCTCCTAATCAAACACAGCGTTAATTTGATTAAAATTATTTTCCTATGATTTTGTACTTTTTATTTCTCAAGTAGTGTACTGAAAGTAGGAAAATATTCAAAAGAGTTTCAAGAAACGCACATGATTTGGGATAAAATAAAAAATAAAAAAAAATTTAAAAATACGTTTGTTGAATGAATTTTTTTATTGAAGTAATGCACTAAGTCAAACGAGAAGAAAAATTTTCAAGATAAATCTACAATTATTTGAAAGAATCTTTTTATCAAAGGAAATATTGAAAAGAGTTTCAAGATATAATAAAATAATGAACACAAAATATAGAAAAATAAGTTTTTCAAGAACATATATTTTTCAGGAACTTTTAAAGATTGATATTTGAAATTAATCAAGATTATTTATTCAAATAGCAGTCTTGTACGGAAAAGAAATAAACCTTCCCGTATAATCCTGTTAATCAAGATTGCGCTCCTTCATACGACGTCACTTTACTCCCTGAAAACACAAACGTGAGTTTCAAGATAAATTTTCAAGATAAATCTACAATTATTTGAAAGAATCTTTTTATCAAAGGAAATATTGAAAAGAGTTTCAAGATATAATAAAATAATGAACACAAAATATAGAAAAATAAGTTTTTCAAGAACATATATTTTTCAGGAACTTTTAAAGATTGATATTTGAAATTAATCAAGATTATTTATTCAAATAGCAGTCTTGTACGGAAAAGAAATAAACCTTCCCGTATAATCCTGTTAATCAAGATTGCACTCCTTCATACGACGTCGCTTTACTCCCTGAAAACACAAACGTGAGCTAACCGGCGGGTGTGTGCCGGATACCTCTCCGATGCCTAAGTCAGCAAAATAGATAAATAGACAAAAAGCTCTGTGAATTCGGGAATCAAAGTTGCGTTACCTCTCCATAGGTGATATTGTGAGCTTTTATAAGTTCCGTGTGGCACAATCCTAGTAGGACTCTTACTCCTCCATGCAGAGTCCTCCTAGGAGTCATACTCCTAAAAGATAATGCTTATCCTTCAACATCCCCTTACTGCTTAAACCAAGTGAGATGGTTTTACCATGGTCAGATTACCATACGACCGAAATAACACTGCCATACTAAACAGGCAGAAACGACCGAACTCTGCTTAGCTCGAATCTTCCTTTTACAGTTTGTATCTCGGTTTCTCCTGCTGAAACCGAACTAAACTTAACAAGCTCGGACCAGACTAACTTTAACAAGCTTGGACCGGACTAACTGCCATCAGTAAAATCGCAATGACCGATCTAATCACAAGGCTATCTCAGCACTTCGGCTCGATATGGTACGACCGAGCTGCTTGTCCAGATTGCGGTGACCGAGCTCTTTAGGACCGGAATAACTTCAAGCCTCTCTCGGACCGGAGTAACTTCATGGCCTTTTTACTCAGCCCTTTGTACTGTGGCCCATAACGGCCCATTACCCAGCTCGGCCCAATTTTCATATAAATTACCCTCTCAATTGCCCCTTAATTCCATCTGCCTAGCATGATAGGGATTACCTATTTATCAGCCGAGCTAACAATTTTAGCCTGACGACCAAGCTAAACTCTTAAGCCTTTCCAGTCGAGCTAAAACTCTTCAGCCTTTCCAGCTGAGCTAAAAACCCTTTTAGCCTTTCTAGCTGAGCTAAATTTACACTGGGCTGTTCCTGTCCGGTCAAAACGTCTCTTCTGTTGTTGCAACTGAACCGCTTCCTATTCCGTGTACACGTGGCAGATTCTGATTAGCCAGGCGTAGCTGTCACGCCGTCTTCGTATCTCGTGAAATTTGAACAGTCCCGCTCTTTTTTGTCCTTCTCTCTACACAAAAACGAACCCCAATGCCTTGAATCATTCACTCTACTATTCACATTTTTTCCTCTCTCTCTTAGAGCCTGCATTTCTCCTAAACTCCATGCTTGTTGTGTCCTTCATTGCTACGACTTCCATTTCCTTCTTCTCAACTTGGTAAGCTTCAGAAATCTGTTCTATTTTTCTTATTTTCGCACTTTTTTAATCCATAGCATTTGTTTTATGTGTTTTTGCAAAACACATTTTACTTCCATTTTCTGCCTTGCCTTGCATTTTCTGCAAAAACTGAGTAATAGAACCACTTGGATTCAAGAAATAATATGAGAAACACTAGTTTTGATCCAAAATCATAATATAACCGGAGTAAAAAGTTGTTTGTAGTTGATGTTTAATCTAGGCAGACCATTCAACCGAACTAACACTTCATGTTACCCCAGTAGTTTTAACAAGTCAAACCATCTTTTGATTTATCTTAGCCGAGCTAACAAACCGTACTAAGGCTGCATAATAGTGTGCTTGATAGTCTTAATCACGGCCGACCTATAACTTGGGGCTAAACCAGCCTTCGTAGTTCAAATCGAACTAAGAGCGCTGCCCCTAGAGGCTCAACCGGGCTGACAAAACCCTTGCACAAACCGAGATAACAAAACCCCCTTGCGCAGACCGAGATAACAATCCTTTGTGCAAACCGGGATAACAAAACCCTTTGCACAAACCGAGCTATCGAACCCCTTGCTCAAACCGAGCTAGGACTACATTTATCTTGCCTTTATTTCTTTTAGCATGGTCCCACGATCTGTGCTTAACACTTTTGTTTTTCGCTTTGCAGACTTTAGGTTGCCTAGGCACTCCTTTGAGCGCTCAACCGAGCTACTCAGCACCTTACTCCGACCGAGCTAACACAAATTTAATTTATTCATAACTTAAGAGAAAAATGGGTAAATATAGGTTTTTAGTAGACACACCTGGTGGCTTGGCCGAATTTCGAAGGGAGTATAACATTCCTGACGATGTTCACCTCACCTTAGCCAACCAAGATGTCACACCATGGGGAAACCATGGTTTTGTACCTTTTACCCTTCTGTCCATTATAGAAACCGGACTAAGATTCCCTGTACAGCCTTTACTTTGTGAATTCCTTAGGCAAACTAGGATATGTCCCACCCAGCTTTCCACAAATTCATACCGTATAATAAATGGCATAGCTGAGCTAAACTGCCGAGCTGGTATTAACCTCGGCTTAGCTAAACTCTTCCATCAATACTCCATAGGATCAAAAGAAGATGGCTGGGTCTATTATCTAAGAATACGCCGCCGCCGAGAGAAAATAATAAAGGACACATCGGATAAAGACTTGAACGACGATGATTTTTTCTAGGTATCTGGGAATTTTGAAGATCACTAAGCCCAGATCCTTGGTCGTAGAATAAACTGGGATAAAGGAACCCTCGGTATAATTACTTCGGCTCTATTACATGTTTTATTTTACCTCGGTTTCCACTCTCTGAACCGAACTAACTGTTTGCCTTTTTTCTGCAGATTCAACCCATCTCAAATCACTGTATAGTTACCCCAACTTAGGCGTACTTCGTGCCGCACTACGATATCCCGAAAGAAGTTGGGCCAAGCTACTGAACTTTGAACCGACGTATAGATACAGTAGCCGACGAAAAGCCAGAGTAACAGACTTCTTGCTGGAAGCCTCTCCCGAACCAGATCCATCCTTACCACAAATCAACTTGGTCCGAACTACCGCTGAACAAGAGATGGCAAAGAGGAACAGAGTAAGGGCTTTGCTAATCGAAACACACCAAGCCGGGGTGCCACAAACCGGTCAATCCACTGAGACCGTGGTAGCTCTTCCATCTCAACAACCCTCCTCATCCCGTCCAAGCAAGCGTGCCCGGACTACCCCGATCGAGCAACGCCTTGTTAATGAAGACGAAACCATTCTTCCACCAAGCCCTCACCGAGTCCCCAACCGGAGCGCTCCGACCGAGCTAGCTCCTCCAAGTGGGCACCCAAAATTACTTTTCAAAACCGAACAATTCAGGACACTGACTCAGTGGTCGCTGAAAAAGATCACTTAATGGCATTTAATCTTGCCAAGAGTGTTTGCCTTCCAGCAGACATGGAGCACCACAAACATCTGATCGAACTGAAGGCCATCCGCTCGGCCACGAAATCCATGGTGCTTGTAAGTAGCTTTTTCTGTTAATCTTTCTAATTTGCACAACTTTCATCTCAGTTTGATTACAAGTCTTCCCTTTCTTTTGCAGGCCATGCAGAAGAGCCACATCGCTCATAAGCGTGTGCTGGAACTTCGCAAGACTACAAGGCAAGCCATGGCCGAAGTGACTGAAAAAACTGCCAAGCTAGAACAAGCCAGGAAGCAAATGACCGAGCTAAAATCCGAGAATGGTCGTCTGACCGGACTTGTTAGCTCGGCTGAAGCAGAAAAACAAAAGCCTGCAGCCGTGATAAAAGACAAATACCTGCTCGAACTGGCTAAACTTGAGGGAAAGAAAAACGCCGAGATAGAGAAGCTAAAGAAGAGTGCGGATGACGCCGAGCTCCGGGGTTACAAGGAGGGGGAGGCGACTTACATTAAACAATGTGAAGCTGCTAAGGATCTTTTCTTCAAATGTGGGTGGACGGCGGCTGTAGTGCAGCTCGGTCACGGTCCAGAGACCGAGGTCTTCAACGCTCCTGCATATTTCATACCGAGCTCCGTGACGGAATATGTTGCTACCCTTCAGCAACAATTTCTTGAGGATTCAGATGATGAAGAAGAAACCGTGCCCAAAGATACCCCTGTTGTCAATGACCCTGTCGATCAATCAGTTCGGTCGGAGCCAATGGTGGAAGACCTGACCAACGAGCTGCCTACTGAGACCGAGCTCCCAAACGAGATCGTGCTCCCGTCTGAAACCGGGCTCCGAGTTGATATTGATGCTAATCTTGATGATCTGTTTAACTGACTTTGTATTTGCGTCTTCTTTTTGTTTTTTTCTTTTCTTTGTTTTTGGAGACAGATTGTAACCGGGCTGAGGCCCCACCCTTTGTACTTGCTTTGAATTTTCAATGAAGTTTGCTTTTTTGTTCCAACTCTTATTTCGGTTGATCTCCATACTTGTACTTTACTTTCTAATTGAAGTCTTGGATGAGGTACAACATTCACTTGTCGAGATACTTTATATCGGTCTTAACCTTTGCAACTATAAGTATACCTGCCAACCACTCTTTAGCCGAGATACCTACCTCGGCTGAAGAGTACTAAGAGTTGGTTTAGTCTAGCCAACCACTCTTTTAGCCGATATCCTTATTTCGTCTAAAGAGTACCAAGTGTTGGTTTAAGCCAGCCAACCATTCTTTAGCCGATATCCTTACTTCAGCTGAAGAGTACTAAGAGTTGGTTTAATCCAGCCAACCTCTAAATTGGTTATTCTTGCCAATTTAGAAAAATGTTTGGTTATTCCGACCAAACGTCCTGCAGACTAGATCCTTATTCTGGGCTTAGGAGGGGTGTTGGTTTAATCCAGCCAACCTCTAAGTTGGTTTTTTCCAGCCAACCTAGAGTAAAGTGTTTGGTTATTCCGACCAAACGTCCTGCAGCCTGGATCCTTATCCTTGGCTTAGGAAGGGTGTTGGTTTGTCCAGCCAACCTCTAGATTGGTTTTTCCAGCCAACCTAGAGTAAAGTGTTTGGTTATTCCGACCAAACGTCCTGCAGCCTGGATCCTTATCCTAGGCTTAGGAGGGGTGTTGGGTTAATCCAGCCAACCTCTAAGTTGGTTTTTCCGGCCAACTATGTTTACAATGTTCCTAACTCACTAAAACTATCTTTTACAGAAAATAACTTATACTGAAAAGAATCTACTTGTTTTATTGAGAAAGGAAAAGGAAAATTACATATGCTTGAAAAAAGTTAAAAATAAAATAATTTGAGATTGGTAGTGTTCCACGGCCTGGGAATGGCTTTGCCGTCCTTATCTTCCAAGTGGTATGCCCCTTTTCCTGCTAATCCAACTACTTTGTAAGGTCCTTCCCAATTGGGCCCTAACTTGCCATCTCCTGGTACCATGGTGTTTCCCATCACTTTGTGCAGCACCCAATCGCCGATCTTAAATTGCTTTGGATGCACTGTTTTGTTGTATTTCTTGGATAACTCTTGTTGGTATGAGACAATGTGAACCAGTGCTCTTTCTCTTCTTTCTTCCACAAGGTCGAGCTCCAATGCTACGGCTTCGCCATTTAAGTCTGGATCAAAATTTTCGCTTCGAATAGTGGAGAGGCCAACTTCTAGTGGGGATTACTGCTTCCATACCATAGGCTAAGGAGAATGGAGTTTCTCCTGTTGACTACCAAGGTGTGGTACGGTAAGCCCATAAAACATGAGGGAGCTCTTCTGCCCACTTGCCTTTTGCTTTCTCTAGCCTTTTTTTCAATCCATCCAAGACAACCTTGTTTGATGCTTCTGCCTGACCATTTGCTTGGGAGTATGCTGTTGTAGAATTGTAGAACTCTATCTTGTACTCTTCACAAAAGCCTCTAAAGATTCTGCCGTCGAACTGAGTGCCGTTGTCTGATATTAGGGCTTTTGGTATGCCAAACCGAGTGATGATGTTCTGCCAGACGAACTTCTTCACGTCTTTTTCTTTAATTGATGCTAAGGCTTCTGCCTCCACCCATTTTGTGAAGTAGTCGGTTGCTGCAAGAAAGAACTTCCTGTTGCCTGGTGCTGTTGGAAGTGGTCCTACTATGTCCAAACCCCACATTGCGAAGGGCCATGGGCTGGTTAAGGGTAGAAGTTCTTTGGCAGGTTGATGTATTTGGTATGCGAACTTCTGAGATTTCTCGCACTTCTTCACATATTTCTCTGAGTCTGCTTGCATGTAAGGCCACCAATATCCTTACGAGATTGCCCTGTATGATAATGACCTTCCCCCTTGATGGCTTCCGCACACGCCTTCGTGTATTTCGAACAAGAATGCTTCAACTTTGCTGGGATGAACACACTTTAGGTACGGTCCCGAGAATGATTTTTTTGTATAATGCCAAAGATAGGGAGAGCCAAAATCGCTGCAATTTCGCTCTGATTCTGTTGGCCTCTTTCTTTTCTTCCGGTAAAGTGCCATCTTTCAGGAACATTATGATGGGATCCATCCATGAAGGGCCCAACTCTGTGCAACATACCTCTTCTGCTTCGGGGTCTTCAATGCTTGGTCTCGATAAATAGTTAATGAGCAATGGATGAGGGGTAGATGTATCTGCCATTGAAGCAAAGCTTGCTAGTTCATTTGCTCTGCTGTTTTCCTCCCTGCCAATCTGTTCTATCCTTGCTACTTCAAATTTCTTGATCTCTTTTCTGACTAAGTCTTGGTATTTAGCCATCCTGTCATCCTTTGCTTCGTAGTCGTCCGAAATTTGGTTTACCACCAGTTGTGAGTCACTGTAAACCATTAGCTCGGTGGCCTTCATGTAGAATGCTGATTTGAGACCTACAAGAAGCGCTTCATATTCCGCTTCGTTGTTTGATGCTGGGAAGCCAAGGTTGACTGCTTGCTCCACAACTAGGCCGTCTGGTGAGATGAGGACTATGCCAAGTCCTGCGCCGTGCCGGTTGGATGCTCCGTTAACGAAGAGCTTCCACATCTCTCCAACGAATAACTTCCAGCAAGTGGAGGGGTTAGATGATACCGTGGGATCAAGAATGTTGCTGGTGTTTTCTTCAAGGTCCATGCTTGCTGTCTGCCCCTCGCTATCTGATTGTACCAAGTCTTTGTTTGTTATTGAGTCTTGGCTTGGTGTAATATGGTCCACTTCTTCCTTGCTTTCTTTACTCTAGTCTGTCTTGGGGTCTGACTGAGTATCCTGCACCAGGGGTTGCGCTATTCCGGCGTCAACTTTTATCCCTAGTTTGGTCGTGTCAGTCAGGTCGACTGGGCAGATATAATGACTTCCTGGGGTAAATTCTGCGACAAAGTCTGCCAAAGCTTGGGCCTTTATCGCAGTTCTGGGTTGGAACTTGATGTCGAATTGTCCCAACTCTACTGCCCACTTCAAAATTCGCCCTAAAAAGTTCGCCCTCTCAAACAGAGCTTTTAATGGGAAAGCTGTGAGGACAACTATAGTGTGGGCGTGAAAGTAGTGCGACAACTTCCTTGAGGCCATCATCAAGGCCAAAGCCAGTTTTTCCAGTGGCAAGTACCTTGTTTCGGCGCCCAGCAATGTCTTGTTGACATAAAAGATGGGCAGATGTTGGATTCCTTCCGCACGGACCAACACTACGCTAATTGCGTACTGAGAGACTGCCAGGTACAGGAAGAGTTCTTCTCCAGATATTGGGGTGACAAGCAGTGGTGGAGAAGACATGTATTCTTTCAAGTTTTTCAGAGCGCGGTCGCATTCTTCGTCCCACTCAAATTTGGCCTTTAAAGCATGAAAGAATGGTCGTAGTCTGTCTGACGACCGGCTTATGAACCGATTGAGTGCAGCCGCCATGTCGGTGAGATGTTGCACTTCTTTTATTGAATTTGGCCTCTCTAGGTCCTGAATTGCTTTGATCTGAGAGGGGTTTGCTTCTATACCCCGGTTGGTCACCAGGAAGCCCAGGAATTTGCCAGATCCTACTCCGAATGCACATTTAGACGCATTGAAGCCCAACTTGTGCTTCTTTAGGATCTCAAACATCTCACCTGGGTCCTTGAGATGGTCATTCTTATCCTTGCTCTTGACCACCATGTCGTCGATGTAAGCCTCCATTGTTCTGCCTAACAACGGCTCAAACATCTTGGTGACCATTCTCTGGAATGTTGCCCCTGCGTTCTTTAGACCAAAGGGCATGACCTTGCAGCAATACAGTCCTCTTGGAGTTGTAAAAGACGTGACCTCTTGGTCTGGTTCGTACATGGCGATTTGATTGTAGCCTCTGTACGCATCAAGAAAGCTAAGTCGGTTATGCCCCGCCGTTAGGTCTACCAATTGATCTATACGTGGTAGGGGGAAGCTGTCCTTTGGGCATGCTCTGTTGACTGTTTTGTAGTCGACGCAGACACGCCATTTGCCGTTCTTCTTTGGCACTACCACCGTATTAGAGATCCATCTAGGGTAGTGCACCTCTCTGATTGCTCCTGTCTCTAGCAGGTTTCCTACTTCTTTCACCACTATCTCGGCGTGGTAGAGTACCGATCTGTGTGTGCACTGAATGATTGGTCTAGCGGATGGGTGGACATTGAGTTGGTGACAGATGAAGTGAGGATCAATGCCTGGCATGTCGTATGATGTCCAGGCGAACACTTCGATGTTAGAGGTCAAAAATTCCAAGACCTCTAATCTCTCAGTGCTGGACAACGACGAACCAAGCAAAAAGAACTTATCCGGGTTCTTTTCATCTATTCTTACCTCTACCAAGTCTTCCACCGCTTTTTGATTAGCTGCTTTGCCGACATCTGCGAACAGTTCATTACTCTCATGTTCTTCCACCGAATGAACATATCCCTTGGCAACGTGGCTGCCATTCACAATGACAAAGCATTGCTTGGACATGATCTGGTCTCCAAAGACCTCTTCAATTACCCCAGCTTCGTTGGGGAACCGCATTACTTGATGGTAGGATGATGCTACCGATCGCATGACATGCAGCCATGTTCTTCCCAAGATTATATTGTAAGTGGAAGGGACTTTCAACACTCAGAATTTCACTTGTTTTGTCACGCTTCCTGCTCTGACTGGTAGGATTATTTTGCCGACTAGCCATTCTAGCATTGAGTTGAATCTAATCAGGGGAGATACGGCAGGCGCCAAGTCTTTGTCTTGTAGCTTCAATTTTTTGAATGTTTCGTAATACATTATCTCACATGAACTACCTTGGTCAATCAAAATCCGCTTAACGTCAAAATCCTTGACTCGGAGAGTGACAACCAGGGCATCATTGTGGGGACAATATATCCTCGCCAAGTCTCTATCTGAAAAAGACATGATGTTCGTGGCCTCTGTCTTCCCCTTTTTGATGGTAGGTTGTGCACTTAGTACCTCCCTTAAGTGCTTGACCTTCTTGATTGACCCTTTGAGCTCGCATACACGCTCAGGTTCGAAGATTCCATGTATCACATTGATTATGCCTTGAGGTGGGGCGTCGATTGGCATCCCGTTGGGGTTATTGTGGTCTTGGGGGGCTGGTTACGTCCCTCCTTCAATGTATTTATCCAGGTGACCTGCTGCCACCAACTCCTCCAAGTGCTGTCTCAATGGCGTGCAATTTTCAGTGTGGTGCCCCTTTTCTTTATGGAAGGTGCACCGTGACCTTTCATTATAGTCCTTCTGAGCCTCTCCAAGCTTAGCAGACCATTTGACGAAAGGTTCATCGCGTATCTCGCTTAGAATCCGGTAGATTGGATTTTTGAATACCGTGGTAATGGCAGTGCGGACTCTCAACCATCTTTTATCCTGGTCTTCTCCGTTGTCCCGCCTGCCTCGTCCATTTTTGCTCAGACGGTCTACCGCGTTGACCTTTGCTGAGGCCTTTTTCTCCGGTATTGCGGTCGTGCCAGATTTTGTTTTGGCATGGGCGCCATCCTCTTCCACCCTGATGTGCTGATGTACTCTTTCCATCAAGGCCTCCATGGTAAGGGGTGGCGTCATGGTGATTGAGTCCCTTAGTCTGTTCTCGACTGGAAGGCCTCTTTTGTACTGTGCACTGGCTAGATTAGTGGAGCAGTCCCCAATCTGGTTGAAGGTCTCCTAGTAGCAACTATTGTAGGATCTTAAGGTCTCCTTGTCGCCCATGTCGATGGAGAGCAACTGATCGATCTCTACCGGGGTTTTGGTGTTCGTTTTGAACCTTGTTACGAACGCCTCTGCTAATTGCGCCCAGGAGGCTATGCTGCCTTCTGGAAGTTTTTCGAACCAAGTCAAGCCTAGGTCACCAAGGCTGGATGGAAAGAAGATGCACATCAAAGCCTCGTTGCGTCGATATACCGCCATAACCTAGCGGAAGTGGCTTAGGTGCATGTAGGGGTCTGTCTTCCCCTCGTACGTGGTGAATTTGGGCTGAAGGAAGCCTGAAGGTAGGGGTGCGTTTTCAATTGCCAGAACGAACGGCGAGGTCTGCAGCCTTGCTAATGCTTTGTCCGTTGGTTCGTAGGCAGGCCGTGGTAATGGCATTCCAACCTCGACGCTTCCATGCGTCCGAGGAGGCAACCGCTGAAGGGCAGATACCCTACGAGGGTCGCGTGCCCTATTATCCTCCTTCCATCGTGCCCTTTCTTCCGGCACGGTCCGTAAGTCGGATGATCTTGGCAACTCCGTCTGCCTGGATGATGTCTGGTGTGTGTGCGAAGGCCGATAGGTGCTTCTCTCAGTATACGACATCTCAGTCCTCGTTCTCTTAGACCTGGAGCAACGAGTCCTGGAGGTTCTGGATTGAGTATCGCCCGTCCTTAGCCTTCTACTCTCTGTTTGTGATGGCGTGGTATGCCTACTGCGATCTTCTGAGTGGCGAAAGGGCGTGTTGCCTTTATGCCCCTCTCCTGTCGCCACCCCCTTTTCCCTTGATCTGGCGTTTCATGGCCTCCATATCCGTCGCCATCTTCCTTATTAATTCATCCTGTTCTTTCACGCGATCCTCCAGAGTTTGAGGGTTGATCGTCCGCCTTTGTCTGTCAGGACTTTGTGAACGAGAGTGACGGGGGCTGTTATTCCGCCTCCCCCTAGCATCCCTCCTAGGGTTATGTCGTTGGGGCTCCAAGTCCGCCATGGGAGGGACAGGAGGCAAACCTTCGCGCCTCCCATCTCCTTCTGGGGTTTGTCCATCAATGGCGAACTGTGGCAAATCTTCGTTGTGCGCCATTACTTTTTATTAGCAAGGAAAACTTAATCAAGAGGTTTTGTTCTAGTCTGATTTTCCCACAGATGGTGCCAATTGTACGGGAAAGAAATAAACCTTCTCGTATAATCCTGTTGATCAAGATTGCGCTCCTTCGTACGACGTCGCTTTACTCCCTGAAAACACAAACGTGAGCTAGCCGGCGGGTGTGTGCCGGATACCTCTCCGATGCCTAAGTCAGCAAAATAGACAAATAGACAAAAAGCTCTGTGAATTCAGGAATCAAAGTTGCGTTACCTCTCCATAGGTGATGTTGTGAGTTTTTATAAGTTCCATGTGGCACAATCCTAGTTGGACTCTTACTCCTCCATGCAGAGTCCTTCTAGGAGTCATACTCCTGAAAGATAATGCTTATCCTTCAACACCCCCCTTACTGCTTAAACCAAGTGAGATGGTTTTACCATAGTCAGATTACCATACGACCGAAATAACACTGCCATACTAAATAGGCAGAAACGACCGAACTCTACTTAGCTCGAATCTTCCTTTTACAGTTTGTATCTCGGTTTCTCCTGCTGAAACCGAACTAACCTTAACAAGCTCGGACCGGACTAACTGCCATCAGTAAAATCGCAATGACCGATCTAATCACAAGGCTATCTCAGCACTTCGGCTCGATATGGTACGACCGAGTTGCTTGTCCAGATTGCGGTGACCGAGCTCTTTAGGACCGGAGTAACTTCAAGCCTCTCTCGGACCGGAGTAATTTCATGGTCTTTTTACTCAGCCCTTTGTACTGTGGCCCATAACGGCCCATTATCCAGCTCAGCCCAATTTTCATATAAATTACCCTCTCAGCAGTCATAGCACAGCTAAATACATATACTTAACATTGCATGAATTTTTAGATTAGAAAATTATTTTCCCTTTCTCAATTTTGAGTTATATGATAAGGATATCTATTAACACTATCATAAAATTTAATGGCTTGATTTGTCCAACTCAAATTAAATTCAGTCAGCACTTGAGTAAGAGATTTTCACAACCCAAAATTTTTTGATTTTTTATTATTTATAATATATAACCCTAACATTAAATTTGTACTATGCTAAAAAACTTGGAAAAAAAATTCTCTAAAAATTGTTTAAGAACGTAAATATTAGCTTGATTTATGTTCATTTTAGAATTTTTTTTATTCATTTATATTGTAGATGACTTGAAGAATCATATAGTTACTATTTTTAACCTGTCTCCAATCATATTATTTGAAAAATATATCAGATTTTATAATTAAGAACTATATGTATTATATTATGTAATTAAAAATTAGGTATTGAACTTTTTTATTGTTAAACTTTTATCGTTGAAATATTTTCATACTAATCAATTAAAACCTAAAATTTTGAATATTGCTAGTTAAAAATCAATTTTATTTAATATTTATAAATCATATATCCTTATTTTAAAATTAAAATTATTTAAACAATTTTAAAAATTAGGTAGTATGCGAATTTACCATAATAAACACATTCAACTACAAAGACAGAATATTAAATAGAAAAATCAATCACAAAATTAATTTTTTTAAGAAGGGTATTTATATACAATTAAATAAAAAATAAAAAAGTTTAAAAATAAGTTAGGAAAGTTTGATATATTATATGTTTACTACATGTTTCAAATTAAATTGCTTGTTATGCAATAATCTGGTTCCAATCACATAATAAATAACAACAAGAAGAACAATCACACACACAAACACAAGATATACGTGGTTCGACGAGATTCCTTTGTCCAGAGCTGAGAAACAATCAAAATCTACTATATGCAATAAGGATTATAAATCACCCCACAACTCTCTTTGTTTCGCTCTTTAATCCTAAAACGTATAAACTGATCTAATTTATAAGGTAAAGACTAATGGGCCGAAACTAGCATTATAGGTCCATAAATACCAATTTTGGCGCAATCTTAACTCATCAGGATTGGGGTATAGCGAATACAAGACATTTCACAACATCTCTTAAATGAAAAAATAAAATAGAATTGGTGTACTAAATATTTTTGTATCCCTATTCATTTGGAGAAAAAGTTATGTGATTAGAAACAGGGTAGGAATACGTTGAGAAAAACTTACTGTTGGTGATAATTACAAATAAAACACTAGAAAATACAAATAATAGAAATTACAATAATTATTGAAAGGGATGAGGCGCGGGAAATTCGCTCTCTTTAAGGAGATTCAAGCCCTCTGCGGTTAGGCAAAGCCTCACATCGGTGCAGCAGAAAAAACCTTGACTTGTCCCCCCTAGGATACAACAGCCCGACTAAGTTGTATAGTTCACCAATGCTGCACAATTGGTTGAATCCAAAGCTTTATCACATACACCCTTTTTTATTTGCCTGATAATCTCACACTAGACATAACAAAGAAATAAAAACTCCTTCTCGTATATCAAGATAGGACACTAGCTCAATATATATAGAAGATAAAGCTTGGAAGGTTTTACTTGGTGATTAAGAAAAGGATAAAGACTTGGAGAAGACTTGATGAGGATAAGTCTTGGCGAAGACTTGGAGAAGACTTAGCTTGGAAGACTTGAAAGGATAAGAATGGGGAGACTAAGACCAAGACTTGGCAAGGACTTGACAAGGACTTGAAAGGCTTAACTTGGAAGAAAAGAAAAGAAAACCAACCTATAACACATTATAATATTAAAATATCTACTAACATTTCCCCACTGTGACAACCCTCACCACTGTTTACTGATTAACCACTGATTACTGCTAAACTGAGACTAAACATGTTAATTGACTGACTGATTGAAATCTGGAACTGATTGATTGTCTGTATCTGTTTAAGGGCATCTCTATCTGTTCGACTGTTAAACTACCTGTTCATGTTTTATGTTTTAAACTGCAAATTGAAGGCCTTATCGGCGGCTGAATCTGAAATTGATTAGTGATATGTGTTAATCATAATTTATGTGATTTTATGGCATATTTAATTGAAATGTGATTTGGCATGATTAAATTAGATCAAATGTTGATAAATTACAAGAGTTGGCCTTATTTGCAACTTTGCCACTTAGTGGCCCACTTCCTTACACATATTGAGGCTTGAATACACTTAGGCAAAACATTTCCTCAGCCTTTTCCTTAGACTCAACCGACTAGAGAGAGAGGGAGCTAGGAGAAACTTGTCTTCATCTTGCATTGCTTGGAAACTTAGTAGTTTTGAAGAGAATTTGGCAAATTGAGTTTCCCTTCTTATAATTCAAGACTCAAGGTAGAGTCTTCATCTTCTTGTTCATGTAATTGAGTTAGTTCTTGCATAGCTCTTGTCATATTGGAGTTTAAAGTCAAGATTTGGTCTTGTAATGTTGAATTGTAGCATAAATCATGCATGCATGTTGCCATTCTTGAGTTTTGAAGTTATTGTTCATGAAATTGTACATGCATGTTTATATTTTTTAAATGGATCATGAATTCACCATGTTCTTGAGGAAATAGACTCTTTTGAGCAAGTATTTGAAGCTTTGGAGTTGGTTAAATTCATGCATGTGCATGTTCATCACGTTCTTGAATTTTGAGTTGAAGTTTGTGTTTAATTGACTCACCTTTGGGTTTTGATTTCTCAAATTGAGCTTTGAATCACGTAATACTATGAGTTTACAAGCGTTTTCCAGAAAATTAGCCCAAGAGGATCGAATTTGATGCATTAAAACTTGGTTTTGAGCTTGAGGTTCAAATCTAGAATTTCCAGAATTTGGAGTCACGCTCGAGCGGGGAAAGTGGCGCTCGAGCGTGAAATTCGTGCTCCCAGCACTTTGCATTGTTTTACAGTACGCTCGAGCGGGGAAATGCACGCTCGAGCGGGGACTTGTGTCACACGCTCGAGCGGGTGTCGAGCGCCCGTCGAGCGTGATTTTCACACATCCAGTACTTTTGCCATGTTTTACAGTCTGCTCGAGCGTGGGAAGTGACGCTCGAACAGGGAACCTTTGTCTGCATGTCCGCTCGAGCGGAAAAAGCCACGCTCAAGCGGGACCCTATTTTTCTGAAAATTCTGAAAATGTTTTTAAAGTGCATCTTTGCATCCTCATTTCATTCTAGGCATTCTTAGGCCTAGTTTAAAACATCTTAATGAGGATAGTGATGTAGAACCACACCGAGGCAAATTAGGGATTAAGTTATTATTTCCCAACTGTATAGTTTAGTGTGTGTTCATTCTGTAACTATGTAGGGTTGGCATCCGGAGACGCGTACTAGCTTATCTGTAACCCAGAACTCTGTGAGTAACAATGTTGTAAAGATATGTTCAATATTGATTATCTTCTGAACAATTGAACTGTACTGTTTTCTGAAATGATACTGTTACTAAATGAATGATGTCCTAATTGTGAACTGTATTGTGGCATCCTTAGCAACCTACTGTTACTGTACGGCTACTGTCACAGAGATCTCTGTCGGTTCCCATCTTGGAACCACTACTGTTTACTGATATGATGGCCATCAACTGACTGTTCGGTTTGTTAAGACCTACTGTACTGTTTTGCTATTGGATGTACCACATATGATTATTATAGTTTCTGAATGACTGTTATGGCCTGAAATATGAGCCACAAACTGAATGACTGATATACTGTTTTAATGACTGTTTTCAATACTGAAAGGACATTCATTCTTAACCTCTTTACGCATATGTTATTCACTGGGCTTTAGCTCACTGCTCATATATATATGTAGGTGTACAGGCACCGGACCGTTGCTAGAGGCGTCAGGATAGGCTCCTATTTTGTCAAGCCAACCTTTGTACCTCATTTTGAGGTTCGTGAACTGTTCAAGCTGCGGCTGCTTAGGGTGTTTTAGTTTTTCCCCCTTTTTGTATATGTCCTGTATAGACTGAATGTTTTTGTACTATACTGTCTTAATGGGGATCAAGTCCCTGATCTGGGTAATTGTAAATATTGTGCATACTATTTGGAGCTGATTGTATATATGTATGAAAAGTCTTTTTGCATACAGACTGTCACAACTCATTAGACATCTTTTAATTACTGTTTTGGCTCTCGCCAGCCCATGTACTCTGTATTACTGTTTTACTGTTAAGCAGGCCTTCGGTAATCTCGGATTACTGGCCGGTTACGGTACTAAACCCATAGGGGCGGGTTTGGGTCATGACAGAGTGGTATCAGAGCGATACTTAACCACGAGTTATACCGCACACACGTGTCCAAATGAGCTATAGGGTGTCCTAGGAAAGCAATTAGGGCATCACATGAGCATGAAAAGTGTGTGTGGACATGACATGAATATGTGTTAATGTGTTTAAGCATATAACTGCTTATGTTTATAATTGCTATAACTGTTTATAATGAAATGGATAATGCAAAAACTATTGATGAAATTGAATCATCCAAAGCCAGAATGGCAAGACTGGAAAGAACTGTTGAACTATTGACTGAAGCCTTAAGGCAATAACAACAACAGAACCAACAACCCCCACCTCCTGCGATACAGCGGAACAGAATGTGAATGATGACATCATCACTCTAACACAGAAATTTAGCAAGATGAAACCGCCATCCTTTTCAGGGAGGCCTTGAACCCTTAAAGGCGGAAGCATGGGTTCTTGAAACAGAGAAATTGTTTGAAGTGTTTCCGTGTTCGGAGGCACACAAAGTACTGTTAGCTACCTTCACCTTACAAGAAGAGGCCAGAAGGTGGTGGATGCCGGTCCGTGACACCAACACAGTTATGACTTGGGCTCAGTTTAAAGAGTCTTTCTTTGAGAAATACTTTCCACAGTGTGTCCGAGACCACAAGGTGATTGAATTTACCCTAAAGCTACTGGAAAAGAGCCTATGAGGCAAGGCCGAGTGTTCGCACTCGTACCGGGAGATGTACAGAATACCGAGACTGTTGTGTCAGGTATACTCTCTATTTGTGCTCAAAATGCATATGTTTTGATTGATTCGGGGTCTACACATTTATATGTATCGCATGCTTTTTCGCGAAAGTTGAATAGACCATTGGAACCTATGAATTACTTGTTAGCTGTATCTTTACCTGTTGGGGGATCTGTGACTTGTGCTTATATGTACGCTGCATGTGAAATTATTGTTGGAGATATGCATCTGTATATTGATTTACTGCCATTAAATATTGACCATTTTGATGTAATATTGGGGATGGACTGGTTACAAAAATATCATGCTCTTATTGACTATGTAACGAAACAAGTGATTTTCCGTCCACCTAGTTTGCCCGAATTTGTGTTTGACGGGATTGGTGTAGTATCTCCCCCATATCTGATTTC
The DNA here is from genome assembly GCA_036172215.1 of Camellia granthamiana. Lineage (NCBI taxonomy): Eukaryota > Viridiplantae > Streptophyta > Magnoliopsida > Ericales > Theaceae > Camellia > Camellia granthamiana. The sequence continues at coordinate 47,411,014 of CM069912.1, read as the reverse complement.
ATTCATGAAAGCTTTTAAACTGATTAGAAAGGGGTGTAAGGGGTATCTATGTTCTGTATTGACTGTACCCACTGATGCTAACACTGATGTGAACAGTATTCCTATAGTCAGAGAATTCCCAGATGTTTTTCCAGATGATCTGCCAGGGGATTTGATTGATAGGGACATTGAGTTCACCATTGATGTAATTCCGGGTACACAGCCAGTATCTAAAGCTCCATACAAAATGACATCTACCGAATTGAAAGAACTGAAAGTTCAGCTGCAGGAACTGTTAGATAAGAAGTTCATCAGGCCCAGTACTTCACCGTGGGGTGCGCCAGTCTTATTTGTAAAAAAGAAAGACGGCTCATTGAGACTCTATATTGACTACCGTGAACTGAACAAGGTAACAGTGAAAAACAAATATCCATTACCTCATATTGACAATTTATTTGATCAGTTACAGGGTGCTCAGGTCTTCTCTAAAATTGACCTTAGATCTGGATACCATCAGTTGAAAGTCAAACCAGGGGACATTGAAAAGACTGCTTTTTCGAACGAGGTGTGGACATTATGAATTCTTAGTTATGCCTTTCGGAGTTACCAATGCACCTGCTGCATTTATGGACCTTATGAACAGAATTTTTAAACCATACCTTGATGACTTTGTAGTTGTGTTCATAGATGACATTTTAATTTATTCCAAAAGCACTGAGGAACATGAACATTATTTGAGAATTGCTTTGCAGACCCTAAGAGAACAGAAACTGTATGCTAAACTGACTAAATGTGAATTTTGGCTTGATAATGTAATGTTTTGGGGCATATGATCAATAAGGATGGAATTTTAGTTGATCCACAAAAAATTGAAGCAGTAGTGAACTGGCCTAGACCGACAAATGTTACAGAAGTCCGAAGCTTTTTAGGGTTAGCCGGGTATTACAGAAGATTTGTCAAAGACTTCTCCAAAATTGCCCTACCACTGACACAGTTGACTCAGAAGGGGATATCATTTGACTGGATCGACCAGAGGGAATCAGCTTTTCAGGAGTTGAAAACTCGACTAGTGACTGCACCGATTCTCACCTTACCCTCAGGTACGGATGGTTATACTGTATATAGTGATGCTTCTTATAAGGGTTTGGGATGTGTTTTAATGCAGAATGGTAAAGTTATTGCATATGCTTCCCGACAACTGAGACCACATGAAAAGAACTGCCCGACCCATGACTTGGAACTTGCTGCAGTAGTGTTTGCACTAAAGATTTGGCGTCACTACCTTTATGGGGCGACATGTGAGGTGTATACAGACCACAAGAGTTTGAAATACTTCTTCACATAGAAAGAATTGAACATGAGGCAGCGGAGATGGTTAGAATTGATTAAGGACTATGACTTACAGATTTTGTACCATCCAGGGAAAGCTAACACTGTTGCCGATGCTTTGAGTCGGAAGTCGATTGGAAACTTAGCCTGTTTACTCACCGGACAGAAAGAGTTGCTATGTGACCTTGAAAGACTTGATATTGAGATTGTTTTGCGTGAACAAGGTGGAACATTAGCTGCTATTTCTGCTCAACCAGCACTGATTGAAGAGATTAAAGAGAAATAGCAACATGATGACTTCTTGAAGAAGATCATCGAAGAACGGGAATCCAAACCGAGGCTGGATTTCAAATTTGAGAATAATGTGTTGAAATTCTAGGGAAGATTATGTGTACCGAATGATTCTGAACTGAAAAGAAGAGTTCTGCAAGAGGGCCACAATTCAAAACTGTCCATCCATGAAATATGAAAATGTATCAAGACTTGAAATTGAATTTCTGGTGGCCGGGAATGAAGAAAGAAATTGCTGATTTTGTATCAAAATGTCTTCATTGCCAACAAGTTAAAGCCGAACATCAACGACCCGCAGGTTTACTACAACCCTTACCGATACCAGAGTGGAAATGGGAACATATCACTATGGATTTTATTGTCGGTTTACCTCGCTCCAGTAAAGGTATGGATTCAATTTGGGTTATTATTGATAGACTGACTAAATCTGCTCATTTCTTACCTGTCAAAACAATTTATAATGTGGACAAATTGGCTATACTCTATATTGATGAGATTGTTAGACTGCATGGAGTGCCTGTGTCTATTGTTTCTGATAGGGACTCGAAATTTACATCGAGATTCTGGCAAAGCCTACAAACAGCATTGGGTACTGAACTGAGACTGAGTAGTGCATACCATCCTCAGACAGATGGCCAGTCAGAAAGGACCATCCAGACTCTGGAAGACTTACTGAGAATGTGTGTCCTTGATTTTCAGGGAAATTGGGAAAGCCATTTGCCATTGGCTGAATTCACCTACAACAACAGTTATCACTCAAGTATTGGTATGGCGCCTCTCGAGGCATTGGATGGTAGAAAATGTCGATCTCCGATTTGCTGGGCAGAAGTTGGAGATGGGCCTTTACTTGGGCCCGAGATTGTTCAAGAAACTATAGAAAAAGTAAAACTGATCCAACAGAGACTGAAAACCGCACAGAGCCGATAAAAAAGTTATGCGGATGTCAGAAGGCAAGACAGAGAGTATGAAGTAGGTGATCACGTTTTTGTGAAAATGACACCAATGAAGGGCTAGACTCATTTTGGAGTCAAGGGCAAGTTAGCGCCGAGATATGTCGGACCGTATGAGATTACTGAGAAAATCAATCTGGTGGTGTATCAAGTAGTGCTTCCTCCTGAAATGGAGCATATGCATAACGTCTTCCACATTTCTATGTTGAGGAATTACCTCCGGGATCCTTTCCATGTGATTGAGCCTACTCGTGTAGTGCTGAGTAATGACTACACTAACGAGGAACAGCCTATTCAGATTGTAAACAGACGGATCAAGAAGTTGAGGAATAAAGAGATTCCGTTAGTCAAAGTTGACTAGCAAAACCATGGTGGCGTCTATGCCACTTGGGAAAGGGAAGATGATATACTGAAGAGATATCCTGAACTGTTTCCACTGAATCTGGTTTTCTTCCAGAATGAAGGTAATTTGAGTTTGGAGGACCAAACTCTTTATAAGGAGGGGAGACTGTGACAACCCTCACCACTGTTTACTGAATAACCACTGATTACTGCTAAACTGAGACTAAACATGTTAATTGACTGACTGACTGAAATCTAGAACTGATTGATTGTCTGTATCTGTTTAAGTGCATCTCTATTTGTTCGACTGTTAAACTACCTGTTCATGTTTTATGTTTTAAACTGCAAATTGAAGGCCTTATCGGCGGCCGAATCTGAAATTGATTAGTGATATGTGTTAATCATAATTTATGTGATTTTATGACATATTTAATTGAAATGTGATTTGGGATGATTAAATTAGATCAATTATTGATAAATTACAAGAGTTTGCCTTATTTGCAACTTTGCCACTTAGTGGCCCACTTCCTTACACATATTGAGGCTTGAATACACTTAGGCAAAACATTTCCTCAGCCTTTTCCTTAGACTCAACCGACTAGAGAGAGAGGGAGCTAGAAGAAACTTGTTTTCATCTTGCATTGCTTGGAAACTTAGTAGTTTTGAAGAGAATTTGGCAAATTGAGCTTCCCTTCTTATAATTCAAGACTCAAGGTATAGTCTTCACCTTCTTGTTCATGTAATTGAGTTAGTTCTTGCATGGCTCTTGTCATATTGGAGTTTAAAGTCAAGATTTGGTCTTGTAATGTTGAATTGTAGCATAAATCATGCATACATGTTGCCATTCTTGAGTTTTGAAGTTATTGTTCATGAAATTGTACATGCATGTTCATATTTTTACAATGGATCATGAATTTACCATGTTCTTGAGGAAATAGACTCTTTTGAGCAAGTATTTGAAGCTTTGAAGTTGGTTAAATTCATGCATGTGCATGTTTATCACGTTCTTGAATTTTGAGTTAAAGTTTGTGTTTAATTGACTCACCTTTGGGCTTTGGTTTCTCAAATTGAGCTTTGAATCATGTAATACTATGAGTTTACAAGCGTTTTCCAGAAAATTAGCCCAAGAGGATCGAATTTGATGCATTAAAACTTGGTTTTGAGCTTGAGGTTCAAATCTAGAATTTCCAGAATTTGGAGTCACGCTCGAGCGGGGAAAGTGGCGCTCGAGCGTGAAATTCGTGCTCCTAGCACTTTGCATTGTTTTACAGTACGCTCGAGCGGGGAAGTGCACACTCGAGCGGGGACTTGTGTCACACGCTCGAGCGGGTGTCAAGCGCCCGTCGAGCGTAATTTTCACACATCCAGTACTTTTGCCATGTTTTACAGTCTGCTCGAGCGTGGGAAGTGACGCTCGAGCGGGGAACCTTTGTCTGCATGTGCGCTCGAGCGGGACCCTGTTTTTCTGAAAATTCTAAAAATGTTTTTAAAGTGCATCTTTGCATCCTCATTTCATTCTAGGCATTCTTAGGCCTAGTTTAAAACATCTTAATGAGGATAGTGATGCAGAACCACACCGAGGCAAATTAGGGATTAAGTTATTATTTCCCAACTGTATAGTTTAGTGTGTGTTCATTCTATAACTGTGTAGAGTTGGCATCCGGAGACGCGTACTAGCTTATCTGTAACCCAGAACTCTGTGAGTAATAATGTTGTAAAGATATGTTCAATAATGATTATCTTCTGAACAATTGAACTGTACTGTTTTCTGAAATGATACTGTTACTAAATGAATGATGTCCTAATTGTGAACTGTATTGTGGCATCCTTAGCAACCTACTGTTACTGTACGGCTACTGTCACAGAGATCTCTGTCGGTTCCCATGTTGGAACCACTACTGTTTACTGATATGATGGCCATCAACTGACTGTTCGGTTTGTTAAGACCTACTGTACTGTTTTGCTATTGGATGTACCACATATGATTATTATAGTTTCTGAATGACTGTTATGGCCTGAAATATGAGCCACAAACTGAATGACTGATATACTGTTTTAATGACTGTTTTCAATACTGAAAGGACATTCATTCTTAACCTCTTTACGCATATGTTATTCACTGGGCTTTAGCTCACTGCTTATATATATATATATGTAGGTGTACAGGCACTGGACCGTTGCTAGAGGCGTCAGGATAGGCTCCTGTTTTGTCAAGCCAACCTTTGTGCCTCACTTTGAGGTTCCTGAACTGTTCAAGTTGCGGCTGCTTAGGGTGTTTTAGTTTTTCCCCCTTTTTGTATATGTCCTGTATAGACTGAATGTTTTTGTACTGTACTGTCTTAATGGGGATCAAGTCCCTGATCTGGGTAATTGTAAATATTGTGCATACTGTTTGGAACTGATTGTATATATGTATGAAAAGTCTTTTTGCATACAGACTGTCACAGCTCATTGGACATCTTTTAATTACTGTTTTGGCTTCCGCCAGCCCCTGTACTCTGTATTACTATTTTACTGTTAAGCAGGCCTTCGGTAATCTCGAATTACTGGGCGGTTATGGTTCTAAACCCATAGGGGCGGGTTTGGGTCGTGACACCCACCTATTTTAATATTATAGGTAACCAAAACTGGGATTATTAGGCAAATAAGGATATTATGCATCATGGTAGGTGTGCTCTGCATTGAACCTCCATTAGTGAAACAATAATATTTACTCCAGAGCCAATAGTATGCTCAACATTGAACTATGACTACTTAAAGGAAATAAATAATTATTGCACACACATAATATTTCAGGTGTTCACAAAAGCTTTAAAAGTTAGCACATTACGGCCTTGTGCGATCCCCAGGATTCATGAGTGTGTTTGAGAATTAGCCCAAATCTCATAGGTAGCGGCCCCATTACCACACTCACATAGGTGAATTCTGTCAAGGGTGCTCCTGTAATTATGACACCCCACTCAATAAGAGCTACATAAATTCATTAAGAGTTTTTTTAATAACTCAACCTTTACAACGTTACAGGATAAATGCACTTACATCATAGGGATGGGTAAAAAGTAATTTAGTGCATTTCTCACGGCCATCATATGATCGTTTTTCTCATTGAACCCAATCACAGGATCTCTGGTCCCTGGATTGAGTATCCTCATACATGGCTCCTGCTATATTCAACGGGCTTCAATCCCATCCCCCTCGATGTATTCTAGACTCTATCTCTTGCTAAGGCCTTAGTTAATGGATCTGCAAGATTATCACCAAATTTAATATAATCCACATTTATGATGCTATTATTTATATAAGATCTCACAGTACTGTGTTTTCTTCTGATAGGTCTGGATTTACCATTATAATAACAGTTATTAACTCGACCAATTGCTGTGGTGCTATCACAATGAATTAATATAGGTGGAATCAGTTTTTCCCAACAAGAGATTTCATTTAACAAATCTCTTAACCAATTTGCTTCTTCACTAGCTGTAGCTAAAGCAATAAGCTCAGCCTCCATTGTTGAATTAGTAATAATGGTTTGTTTTTTCGATTTCCAACTTATAGTACTACCTCCCAATGTAAATAAGTAACCAGTGGTTGATAATGAATCACCTGACAAGGTATTCCAATCGGCATCACTGTAACCTTCAATTACTACAGGATACTTATTATAAAACAAACCATATTTTATGGTACCAGATAAGTATTTCATAATACACTCAATGGCTAGCCAGTGATCACTGCCAGGCTTGCTAGTAAACCTGCTAAGTACTCCAATTGCATAGGCAATGTCAGGTTTAGTACAGTCAGTCGCATAACGCAAGCTACCAATCATACTAGCATATTCCTTTTGATTAATTACATCCTCATCATTTTCTATAGGAAATAAATGCACATGAGGATCTAAAGGAGTAAGAACATGCTTGTAGTTATAAAAATTATATTTTCTCAACATAATGCGACTGATCAAGAAATATACCATCACAAGTTTTGGTAATTTTCATTCCCAAAATATAATTAGCCTCACCAAGATCTTTCATATCAAAATGGCTACTAAGCATATTTTTAGTTTCTACGATGATATGCAAATTAGAGCCAAATATAAGTAAATCATCCACATAGAGGCTAATAATGACATGTGAATTTTCTTCAGATTTATAGTAAATGTATTTATCACATTCATTCGTTTTATAGCCATTCTCAATCATGCATGAATCAAATTTCGCATGCCACTGTTTAGGGGCCTGTTTTAAGCCATATAGGGATTTAAACACTTTGCTTTCTTGAGCAGGTTCCACAAAACCCTCAAGTTGATCCATATAGATTTCTTCACCCAGGTCTTTATTTAAAAAAGCTGTTATAACATCCATTTGATGAATTTTTAGATCATGAATTGCAGCCACTGCAATTAATAATCTAATGGATGTAACTCTAGTAACCGGAGAAAATGTATCAAAAAAGTCAAGATCTGCTTGTTGTTTAAAACCTTTTGCAACAAGCCTTGCTTTATATTTATCAATAGTTCCATCCGGTTTAAGTTTTTTTCTCAAAACCCATTTACAGCCAATAGTTTTACAACCTGGTGGTAAATCTACTAATACCCAAGTTTTATTGGATAATAATGATTCCATCTCATCATTTACAGTCTCGTTCCAAAAAATAGAGTCATGAGATGCCAAAGCTTCTTGTAAAGTTAATGGAGTTTCCTCCACATTAAAAACATGATAATCAGGGCCAAAATCTTTTTCTAATCTGGCTCTTTTACTCCATCTAGGTTCAAAAACTACAGTGTCTTGGTTTTGTAAAAGAGGAGTAGACGAACCGGTTTCAGATAAAATATTTTCTTGATAATTTTGACCCCCACCATTTTTAGATTTAAAAGGAAATTTTTCTTCATGAAAAATTATATCACCTGATTCAAAAATTATTTTGTTTTCAATATCAAAAAATCTATAGGCTGTACTATTTGTTGCATATCCAAGAAAAGCACAAGTGGTAGATTTCACACATAATTTAGGTCTTTTAGGGTCCACAAGTCTAACAAAAGCGAGACAACCCCAAACCCTCAAATATCTCAAATTTGGCTTATGCCCTTTTCACAACTCAAAAGGTGTAACTTTTGTTTTTTTATGTGGCACTCTATTCATGACATAACATGCCGTTAAAATTGCTTCTCCTCACAAATTTGAAGGAGCACCTGCTTCAATTAGCATAGCATTTGTTAAATTAGTTAAAGTTCTATTTTTCCTCTCTGCTACACCATTCGATGCAGGTGAATATGGTGGAGTAGTTTCTTGGATTATTCCCAAAGACTGAGCAAACGAATTGAATCCAAAAGATTCATACTCCCGGCCTCTATCATTTCTATACCTTTTAATCTTTTTACCGAATTGATTTTCAACTTCAAGAAGGAATTCTTTAAATTTTTCAAAAGCATCACTTTTATTTTTCAACAAGTATACATACGTGTATTTTGAAAAATCATCAATAAAAGCGATAAAATATCTATTTCCACCACGTGTTAAAATTCCTTCAAATTCACATAAATCAGTGTGAATTAATTCTAACAATTCAGTATTTCTCACCACACTTTTATGAGGCCTTTTAGTTATTTTTGCTTGACTGCAAACTTCACATTTCTCAAACTTATTTGTTAGTCTGGGAATTAATCCTAAACTACTCATGACTCCCACATATCGGTTATTAATATGACACAGACGAGCATGCCAAAAATTCATAGAAGACAGCATGTAAATAGAAACATGTGCTTTCTTATTCTCAACATTTAATTTAAACATTCTATCACAGGCACACCCTTTCCCCACAAATATGCCTTTTTTAGTGATTACATATTGATCAAATTCAATAGTCTGTTTGAAACCAGCTTTGTTGAGCAAATAACTTGACATCAAATTTTTTCTCATGGACGGTGTGTACAACACATCTTTTAAAACAAGCACACGTCTATAGGTAAAATTCAGCTCAACATCCCCACACCCGAGCACCTTGATTAAACTGGAGTCACCAAGCATAACAGTCCTCTCCTTATTAAAAGGAGTGAAATCTTTGAACCAATCTTTATCATAGCAGACATGCCTATTGGCACCAGAGTCTGCCCACCACCCTTCTACAGATTGAACCATAAAAATATCTGTGATCATAGCCACAAATGATTCCTCGATAACATTAGCCTGTGGTCGAGACTGTTGTTTCCAAAATTTGCAAGTTCGAGCAATATGCCCACTTTTGCTACACACAAAACATGTCACATTTGTCAGATCTTGTTAAGGGGGTTCTTGGTTCCATTTCTTTTGCCTCGGGTAATTTTTATTTTGTGGCCTTCCAGTATTTTTTCAAATTTTTTTAATTGGCTTCAAGTGACTATTTTTATGAAATCGACCTTTAGGTAAAGTATTTCCAGAAGTTAAATTTACCTTTGCAGTGGAATGCTCTTGTGTCATAAGCGCATCTTGTCCTCGTGTTTCTTCCTCTACCCGTATCCGTGTGATTAGAGTCTCCAAGGATGTCTCTTTTTGCTTGTGACGCATCGACTTCTGGAACTCCCTCTAAGATGATGGAAGTTTGTCAACAATACCTGCTACAACAAGATTGTCTCCAATTTTGATGCCTTCAGATCTAACTTCAGCTACTAACATCTGAAAATCTTGAACTTGCTCCATCACTGATTTTCCATCTATTATCTGATAGCCGAAAAAATGACTTGCAGCATATTTTTTAGCGCCGGCCTCTTCAATGTCATTTTTGTTCTGCAAGGCTTTTCAAATTTTCTTAGCAGTGGTGTAAGTAGTATCATAATAATCATAAAATTGATCTGAAAGACAATTCAAAAGATAGTATCGACATTTATACTCATCTGTGTTGTATTTTTTGAGTTTTTCAAGATGAGCAGCATACTCCTCGTCGGTCATCTCTTCAGTGGGGACTTTGTTCGGATTTTTCTCGGTCAGGATATATGCCACCTTGAGAAGACTGAGGTAGAAAAACACCTTGCCTTTCCATCTCTTGAAATGAGCTCCCTTGAACCGGAAGGGCTTGTTGATCGCCGGTATTCTCGTTGGGCTTCTCCAGTACTGGCTCCATGAACTTTTGCTATTTGAATCTTCTTAAAATTGTTGGTGATAATTACAAATAAAACACTAGAAAATACAAATAATAGAAATTACAATAATTATTGAAAGGGCTGAGGCGCGGGAAATTCACTCTCTTTAAGGAGATTCAAGCCCTTTGCGGTTAGGCAAAGCCTCACACCGGTACAGCAGAAAAAACTTTGACTTGCCCCCCCTAGGATACAACAGCCCGACTAAGTCGTATGGTTCACCAATGCTGCACAATTGGTTGAACCCAAAGCTTTATCACATACACCCTTTTTTATTTGCCTGATAATTTCACACTAGACATAACAAAGCAACAAAAACTCCTTCTCGTATATCAAGATAGGGCACTAGCTTAATATATATAGAAGATAGGGCTTGGAAGGTTTTACTTGGTGATTAAGAAAATGATAAAGACTTGGAGAAGACTTGATGAGGATAAGTCTTAGCGAAGACTTGGAGAAGACTTAGCTTGGAAGACTTGAAAGGATAAGAATAGGGAGACTAAGACCAAGACTTGGCAAGGACTTGACAAGGACTTGGAAGGCTTAACTTGGAAGAAAATAAAAGAAAACCAACCTATAACACATTATAATATTAAAATATCTGCTAACACTTACCTTACACAACCTCATCCCACTTGGTGCACATTGCCCTACACTCGTTCCTCTCCTAACTTGCTAGATCTCTTTACCACCCCCCACCTATTGTAACAATGGCTTAACTTCTATCCCAGCCACTTTATGATTTAAATTCCATTAGCGTCATATTCAAACCATCTAGTTAGAGGATGACACGTGGCAAGCAAGGGGCATTATACAAAATACAACAAGTAGCGAAAGAGAAAGAGATCATAGTGAGAGAAATCAGTCTAATTGCTTCGAATGCACCAAAAGTAGACTATAAATAGATGAAGGCAAAGATTAAGAAAGCCCTAAACCAAATCTAGATTCTATATCTTTGTCAATTTCATTTATTTTTAAATTTTAACACTTTACTTTCCAGCACTTTACTTTCATGTACCGCACTTACATTTTATAAGAGTAGATTAACTCTATAATTCTAGAACTAGATCGGTTTAAAGTTTCGAAATTGTCCTTACTAAAAGTAACATTTTGTGATTATTTATTTAAGTAATCAATTACATTTTCTGCTCAGTTTCTCCCTCTCATTCTGCTACGAACTCAAGTTAAAAGTATTAATTCATCTTTCAATACAACACAGAGAAAGTTCTCTTCATTGAGACTAAGAGAACCTTAACGCAATCATCTAATAAATTTGACATTTATTATCTGTAAAGACTTTTCAAATCTTTACTGGCATACTTTAATTACATTTCTAACATTCGAAGTGTCAAAAATAACCAACAAATTCTTAACATTAAATCCCTATATTATAGTTTTATAACCTAAGATGATAAATGACTTATATGGATCACATCATTCAAATTTATAAATTGATTGGCATTATATTATGTTGATTTATAGTGAGATCATTGAGTACAGATGGAGAGAGAATATGTATAGCATATAAAGAACATAAAATTGAAAAGAAAAGGAAAAAAAAAAAAAACTTTAACTATCATTTTATATGATCAAATGTTAATATGATATCTATGTTATCTATCTATAAATTAGGGGTAATTTTGTAATACTATACAAAATTAGGTTGGGTCACCTCTTCCCCACTCCTCACCCCAAATCCAATTAAGTTCTTCATTTTTATTCTCAAATCTTTCCATGTTTAATAAAATCACCAAATCCAGTCTCATTAAGGTTGATGATCACTCAGATTAAGATTTTGTCTAGCTCTACTAGTAAGTGATCAATATTCTTGATTATTATCTTTTTCTTTTAAATTTAAAAAAAAAAAAAAAATATAAGCTCTTATAAAATTTCTGGTAACTTTGAAGAATGATTGCTTCATTGGCATAATGATTATTAGGGTATAAAGGTGACAATTTTTAACGAAAAATTAAAATAAATTTAACATACAAAAACATGGGCAATATTTTGTGAATTGTTAACATCATTTGAATATAGTATTTCCATATGGAAAAGTATTAAATTTCAAGGAGTGAAATACAAAATGAAAAACTATAAAGAAATTTGAATTAATTAGTTAAATTATAAAATTGACAAGATTGTGTCAATTTCTTGTCATAATACTGGAGTCAATTAAAATATAATATATGATTATACAATTCGAATGGATCAATAATTTCAAAATTAACAGTCGAATGAATGAATGATAATCACATGGAGTCAATTAAAACATAATATATGATTATACAATTCGAATGAATTAATAATTTCAAAATTAACAGTCGAATGAATGAATGATAATCACATCTAATCAAGTCTTTCCAAACAAACATTTCTGAAGAGTAAGGAAAAGACTATAATATCTAAAATAGAAAGTCTAAAGTAAAATTTTAATAAAAAAAATATAAAAGTGCTTACTGCAATTAACTCAAAGTTTAGTAATAATGCATTATTACCGGAAGCTTTTGGTTTTGGGGAAATGTAATAGAAATAAATAGGGTAAATTTTAAATATACTCTCTGAAATTTTATTAAAATATGAATCATCTTTTGTGATTTTAAAAATTATATTTTATCCATTGAGATTGTAATTTCATAACAAATTATCCCTTTTATCAATAAATCATCAAGTCATTAACAGTTTTTAATAATATTAAAAATATGTTTTAATTAATAATTTAAGTAATTTTATTATTGTATAGGAAAATAATTATAAATTTTATTTTTTCAGTTAATTCTGTTAAATAAAAAATTCCAATTAGGAGGTATTTGTAATTTTTCAAACTATAGAGGTCAATATGAATTTTAAGTAAATCTTAAGGGGTGTATTTATAATTTATCCAAATAAATAAGGTGCCGTAAAGGAATTAGAAGAAAAGTCGTGGGGCGATTTGAAAATAGATAAAATAACAAGGACTTAAACCAAAATATCGAGCCCACTGTTTCAGTCATATTCTATTGTATTCTGTCAAAACTCTTCATTCTGTTCCATCTCGAACTCGGCGATTCTCGAAGTTCAACAAATCGATCTATCGATCAATTCATTGCTCGTCCTCGATTTCGATCCATGGACTCCGAAGCTGAATTCGCCGATCACACTCCGTCATTCGATCGTGTGGTACGCTTTAACAGATCTCAAAATTTCTGTCTCAATTTTTATCTATTTGATTTGCGAGATCTATTTGGTTTGAGCTAGATTTGAAGTCTAGGGTTTATTATATGTGTGGATCTGCACTCACTACGATCTGTTGTTTTTTTTTGTTCTTTCAATTTGATTTGAGCGAATTCGATTTGTTTTTTCATTTTCTTCTTTGTTTTGGTTGATAATTATGGAGTGTGATTTAGAACCTGTTTGGCTGAAACATTAAATGCAAATTTAGTCAAACCAGAAATACAATTAGCACTTTACGGTTCTTAAAAATGGAGGAATTGGAGAAACAGAGAGTTTTATTATTCAACGACTTGAGATTTCAATTCTGTGATTACGTTACATATCTCTTTATTGTACTTGTTCTACTAATCGCCATCAGATACTACCTTATCTAATGTACACCCTTGGATCAGGGGTTGTTATTTCCAAGGGTCGGAATTTTTGACATGAAATGTTTGAATGAAATGAACCAAACACGAAATTAGAGGGTTAGGATTAGCTAGTTTTCAACACTAACCAAAAGTGACACGGAATGAGGATACGGGAGAAAAACATTTTCGTTTAGTGTCAAAGCTGTGTAATTTGAATTTGACATGGATAACCCATTTAATGAAGGATTAGTTATACATTTTACCCTTATTTCTACTAAAGGATGTCACATGACATGTTTGAGCCGCATGTGTAGTCCTGTTCAATTGAATTAAAAAAATATTACATAAAATCCATTTTATCCCTTTGTGGTATGTCTGGGTAGCATTTTATACTCCCTGCCTTTTAAAAATAGGCAAATAACCCTTACATAGTTTTGGACTAAAGTGCCACAATGCCATATGCGATTGTTTGAGAGTAAGGAAGAAATTGTTTTAGTCAAAGTCAAATTTTTAGCTGTAAATATAAAATTACCCTTCTCTTCATCTTTTACCTTTAAACCTTAACTACTCTAACCTTAACTCTAACCTACCCACTCACCGCCTCCAAGCACCTCCCCCACCACCCTAACCTCTTACCCAAATCTGTGTCACACCCTGACCTCCTCCTTGCCTACCCCGAGCCCCACCCCCCTAGCGCATGCATTGATTAATTTGGGAATCTTTCTTCTCCTTCTTCTTCTTCTTTTTTTTTTTTTTTTTGGGTGGTAATGTGGTCATTATGGTATCAAGAGATGCATTCATTTTCAATAATACAGAGGTTCTCTCTCCAATCCTTAACTGCCTGGTGGTGATATAATGATGTTGAAAATTTGATTTGGAAATCTCTACAAAGAAGGGTGAATAAGTGGGAGGTTAGTTTTAATTTTTTTGTTGTTTTTTTCCCTCTTTCTTTTGTGGGTGATATTCTCTTTTGAGGGTTACTTTACATAGCTTGTAAGGACACAAATCTTTCTATGTGCAGTAATGGCTTCGTTTTTCCATTATTGAAATATTTCCTTTTGCTGCTAAAGAAAATGGCCTATGTATATATGTGTGTATATGTATACATAGACAGGCTTTTATAAAGAACAATTTAGCTTCTTAATTTATATGAATTAGACCATTACCATATATATATATTATAAATATATACAGTTGTGGTTTTATATATGAGATGGTTGTAAATGATATGTGTAGGATATACATATGCATACAGTGGTTGTATATATATAGAGCTGCAAATGAACAGAGTCGTTCGTGAACAAGCTTGAGCTCGGCTCAGTAAGAGCTCGTTTGAACTTGGTTTGTTAATTTTTTTTTTTTTTTTTTTTTTTTTTTTTTTTTTGCGTTCAAACTCCAGCTCGTTAAATTTTTAATAAACAAATTCAAACATTCTAAAGCTCAGTTCGTTAGCTGACTCGTTTATTATTTATTATTTATATATTTAAAAATTATAAATGTAAATAATAGTTAACTATAGATAGTACATTTATATAATAGTGGTAGTAGATATTATTATTTTGATAAAATAGACTCTTTTTTTTTAAGAATGTTTTTATATATTGTATATATAATTGTATAATCAAAGTTTTAATTGTAATTTTAGTCTCATGTGCAAGTATAAATTTATAAATTTTTTGGCTCGTTAGAGTTTGTGAACAGGCTTGAACTCAAGTCAAGCCTAAGCTAACTCGGCTCGAGCTCGATTCATTAAATTTTTATTGAGAGCCTAAGCATACTAAAACTCGGCTCAGCTTGTTTGCAACCCTATATATAGAGAGAGAGAATTTTCAAATGGTGGTTGTATATACCGTGGTTATTTTAGAATGAGATGGATGTATTTTTTGGTGGTGGTGGTAGTTACAATAATGATGATGGTTGTAGTTTCCATTAACTGGGGAAAGGGATGGAGGAAGATAGTGTTACAATGATGAGGGTAATAAATCTTTTTTCATTTTTCATTAATACAGTTAATAGTGCAAACCATGAGGGGCTATGCCCCTATTTTTAAAAGACAGGGTTTAAAGTGCTCCAGGCCAATATCAAAGGGCGTAAAGTGGATTTTGTCCAAAAATATATAAAATAGGATTTTGGAGACGACAAGATCTTTTTGTTTACTATTTTGGCGTCAGTCTAGTAAAAAAAAGTAGAGTTCAATTTCTTGAAATTTGTAAAATATAATTAAGTTCAAATTAAGCATTTTTATAAATAATTTCATCCCATAGGGATATGTTTTTTTTTTTAAAAATTAATGTCTGCGTACACTTGGTATTTTTAACTGAGGGTAGAAATTTTTGACATGAACACAATACGAATAGGACACTAGTAAACCAGTAGCATTAGTATTGAGACAATTTAACACAAACACGAGATGACACAAACATGACCAACACGACACCATTCCCACCTGTAGTTATTTCTATTTGTTTTATCCAAAACAAACAATTGAATCACGTCTGCTATAACCACAGATTAAGGTTATTAAAACGGCAATCTTTTACACTTCTCTTCTAATTTGAACGATAACGTTTGATTCTTCTTCAAGCAATACCTCGTATTGTTTCCCCTATGACTTCTTTGTTCTGTTATTCCCTCCATTTTCTGATACATGTTCCATTGCTAAGCTTGTAACAAATTGAAGGCCAAGAAATATTAAAAAAGTTAAAATTTTCAATATCTTGATTAAGCATATGGAGGGAAAGATTGGTGATGATGCTATGTTTTGGAATCTAGAAGGGGAAAAACAAGTTAGACAGTGTTGGAAAATGTTGTTGTTGGCATTAGAATAAGTTAATTAAGTGGTCAGCGATGTCAGAAGCAATTGTAGTGAGACTTTTTTTCTCAACCCCCAAGCCAATGTGGGGCTGGGCCCAGCATTTGTGTGGAGACCTGTCATTTTGAAATTTTGGAAATGAACTTTTGTGGGTTGAGTAAGTCATTTTTCTGTCTTTTGATACATAATATTTTGCCTTATTATAATTTTTAACTTTTGTTAAGAATAATTTCTACCTAGTCCTCTAATGGGCAACTGGCAGTTGACATTTGATATTTCTTCTTCTTAACACTTTGTCGAGCAGCAGGACTTAAACATTTGATCTCTGATGGATGGCATGACTAACTACTCATGAATTCATACGCTTGAAAGTTTCATGGTCTGAGCAAGAGCAACTGATATCTGACACTAGTTTTTTACTTTCTCCTTCTATTTAAAAAGAAAAAGAAAAAAGAAAAAAAAAAGGAGAAATTTGCTGTCAACACTTTGATAAATATGTCTTCACGTAAATCGTCTTATATGTTTGAGTAATTCATGATAACCTAGCTCAAATCAATTAGCTTTGAGCTCCTAGCTTAGGAATACTTGTTCACTGGATTGCTATTTTCAGACAGACAATTGTGATGAGCCCAATTACTTCAACAGGTATTGTGGAGGTTCTGGTCCACCAAAATGTTATGGAATACATGGAATCCTTTTGATTGAAAAACTACATCTTAAGAATTTCATCCTATAATTTTAGAAAAATGTTTGAACATAAATGCTATAGATGTTTTTCAGTTACAAACTTTATGTCACTGCTTAGCTCGTGCTTTGTTGTGGATCATCATCTAAGTAGCACGGACACGGATACGAGACACGACACGGACACGACACAGACACGCGGACACACAATTTTTCAAAAAATGGGGGACACGACACGCTGGGGACACGTTTAATATATATAATTTTATTTATATATTATATGTCTAAAATAAAAAAATTTATTAATTTTTATACAATTTTTTATACAATTATAATAATAATAAAATTAATAAACATATATTTTTTAATTTTTTTTAATAAAAATGAGTTTTTTAAAATAAAAATAATTTATTTTATTAATTTTATGTTCAACAAAAAAAATAAGGATAAAAAAAAGAAAGAAGAAAAAAAAAAGAGAGGGAGAGAGAAACCGGATCAATATAATAAAGGGAAAAAAAAGAAAAAAAAAAAAGAAACAATACTAATAGAGGAGAGAGAGACAGAGTCAGAAAAGCAAGACGAAAGGGGGAGAAGAAAACCAGAGACGAAAGGGAGGAGAAGAGGAAGAAAATGAAGAGAAAAAGAAGGAGGAAGACGAAGAGAAGGAGAAGGAGAAGAAGGAGAGAGAAGATGAAGAATATCACCTCAAGTTCTTCGATTGACAGGTTCAGCTTCTTCGATTGACAGGTTAGGGTTCTTCCTCCCTCAATCTCTTTCTCTCTCTCTGTCTCCTTCGATCTCTCTCTCTCTTTCTCTGTCTCCTCTGCAACAGTTAGGGTTTCTCTCTTTCTCTGTCTCCATCGATCTCCTTCTCTCTTTCTCTGTCTCCTCTGCAACAGTACGCGTGTCTGGAGAGTGTCCCGGCGTGTCCATGGCGTGTCCGACTGAAAAATTTCAAAAAAAAAAAGGGGATATGTTACAGAGAGTGTCGGACACGTGTCAACTGCGTGTCCGACACGTGTCCGTGTCCGACACGTGTCCGACACTCGTACATGAGGCCTAGGGACGTGTCGGTGCTTCTTAGATCATCATCAATAATGATCTGCACGTAAGGAAAAGAGCCTCTTGGAGTGTTGTGCAATTTATCTCCGGGTGTCGAATTCTGACATGACATGAATACTTAAATCCTTCTGTTTCAAGCTGTTTAGAAAGTTCATTTATTGGTAATGCATTTTGTTGGGAGGAATTTTCTGTTATTGGTAAACTGAGAAGATGTTTATGTAGTGGAAGTCAATCTTAGGATTTGTCCACGTGGACCATACTTATTTAATATTAGATATCTTGTAGTCAGAGGTTCAGTTCCACACTGCCTAATCAGTCTTCAATAGACTGTACTGCAAGTAGTGATTTTGCAGATAGTTATTTGCTTAAATGTGCATTGGTCGTTGATATTCTTATTCGCATATAATTGTTTAAAGAAACATACCAAGTACAAAGTTAAATAGTAGTTGCATGAATTTTCTTGTGTTTCTCAGTTTTGTTGTTTGGACCAATGAGTTGTTGGAAGGTGATACGAATTAATATTTTCTCATCCAATTTATTGAACAGAAAGATGTGATCAAGGATACTGAGGTCAAAGGGTTCAACCCGGGATTGATAGTCTTGCTTGTTGTTGGTGGCCTACTATTAACATTCCTCATTGGAAATTATGTACTTTACATTTATGCACAAAAGACTCTTCCTCCAAAGAAAAAGAAGCCAATCTCCAAGAAGAAGATGAGGAAGGAGAGACTGAAGCAAGGTGTTTCAGCACCCGGGGAATAGACATTTTCAGCAATATGTAATGTTTCCGCTGATTTAGGCTGAGTTGTTGTGTTCAAATATCACCCTCCTTGTCTGGTACCATTTGTTGAGAGATGCTTGCACTTTTCCTAGTGTTTTTCTTTCATTTTCCCCTCATCAGATTGGATAGAAGTTTAGCTTAATAATTAGAGATTACTTCCAAAATGATACATGTGTAAAAGTGCTGTTTGTTCTGGGTGATATTCTCCTGGTTTTCTTTTTTCGTTAGGTAGGGTTATTGCCAAAATTGTGGTTGCTTTTATAACCCATTTAAATCAGCTGATTATAATTCTTCGACTTGAATACCTTTGATGTTCCCAACTTGTGGTGAATGATGGGTGATTTTTACTCTACAAAATGACTGATTTTTATTGCTATTATTATTGTTTTAGGAGGGAAATGGAGAGATTGAAAAGAGCTCCTTCATTTGACATGACACAGAAAGTACATGACATATCTGATCATTGGAGAAGAGTTAAATGCCCCCAGATTTCTCTCATTGGTGTCGAGGGATGTGCGTATGAACATAGTTTACATGCCTATTGCATCTTTTTACTGCATGACTTTGCATTCGTCGTTTCATTTCATGCATACACTTAACCAGGTTTTGTGCATCGTTTCTTCCCCGGACAGATTAAAACTAGGGAAGAAGACTGTCATGGCAGATGGCAGGTTTATATTTTTAGTGGGACATATTTTGATGATAAGCCACTGAATGAACGGTTCCATGCTTTTCTTCCCATTAGTTTTGTGACTTCACATTGAGGTTGACAAAGATATGCAATAATTGCTATAAATATCTATTGGTAAAAAAGGGTCAGGTTTGAGCCTCAATTTCCACCTTGATGGAAACGCCAATTTCATTCTTTTCTGTACCCAGAAAAAACAAATGAACAAAACAAATCAGTAAAAAGTAGAGATGCAAGATTTTTTTATTTTTTTATTTTTTTTTATTTTTTTATGGCCATGAAATACGAAAGATAGTGACTTTGTTTGGTGTAGTTTATGAAGTTATTTATTATTTTATTTTATTTTATTTAAAAAAATGTGCCAGTATGTTGTAATTTTTGCTTACAGTTTATAACGTACAAATAACTTAAATAAATTTTAAAAAGCGATTACTGAGAGATAGGGAAACGATCAATTTTAACTTCTGTTTTGAGATTATCAACTGTCAACTTCTAAGAAATTGTACCAAACAAGTCTTTAATATCCTCTATTTTATTATATAATAAAGTGTACAACTCAATTTGACGTGAATCTTGTTAAATTTATTTTTTTTCCTATTTCTGAATTGTCCCTATACAATTGTGTCATTTTGATTTCAAATTTCCAAATTTTAATAATTTTTCCCATTTTATTTTACCTCCATTAATTGATGTCCCGCATATGTGTGCACACAATCTTGTGTAATATAATTTTAATTGTAGAATAGGGCATAAACTTTTAGAACAATTATGCGCAAGTCCTATGAATGAGACTTTAATTATTAAAAGTCCTACTCTGATGATAAATTTATTACAGTAAAAATATTTTAAAAAAATATAATTTAACTACTTACACTTCTTACATTACTAGTGGAGGTGTACGTGCGTTATACGTGGTAATTTTTTTTTTTTTTATATTTTTTTTTGTGTGTGTGTGTGTGTGTGTGTTTTTTTTTTTTTTTTTTTTTTTTTTTTTTTTTTTGGGTTTTTAGGTTTTGTAATAATTTTACCTTTTGAATCATTTTGTTTTGTTTTGTTTTTTTGTTAATGTTTAATGTTTAATGTTTAAAAGTCTAAAAAGTTAAAGTGTTGAATCTTTGAATATTTGATCATTGACATATTTTCACACTTTTAGGTAGTACAAAATGATTGTAAAATGAAATTAATATTACTACACAATATATATAATAAATATATTTATTTATTTAAATTACGCACATCGCACATGTGAATGGCTAGAATGAATAACATGAAACACGTAGATTTATGTATGATAATTTTCACGTAGGTGTTGCTTGTGTGATGGTATTTAAACTATGGATAGAACTTTGTGTTAATTCTATGGAGTAGTGCATTGTTTGGTTGAAAATTGGTAGGCCGGATTAGAAGTCCAACCGGACTTCATGTCCTTTATATGTGAAATTTTTTTGTCAATTCCAAAAAATAATGTATCAATTCTTACGTATGATGGGGCATTTATATTTCTGTTTAAGTATTAAAATTCAGAAAGTAGATTGAAACAATCACATAAAATAATTATAGTCCATATCACATGGTTGGACTTATTATTATTAAATATATAATTCACCAGGTTGTTTCACTTTTGTTATGTGTATGTATTTAAAAGCCATTTTGTAATTAAAAGATGAACAAATAAAACACCCGACTAACATTGTAATATTATTATTATTATTTAAAGTGAAGAAATAAAATATCCAACTAATATTGTAATATTATTATTATTATTTGAAATAAATTAAGTAAAAGAAATTGAAAGATAAAAGCATTTTTACAAAATTCATTCATTTTCTAGTTTAATTCTCTTTGAGGTTAAACTTCGGAAATTTGTTGTATTACTATTTTCCATTTCATATTGATTTTTGTCATTTTGTGCTTCTTCTGCTACAATCTTCCCAGATGTGCAATCCTTATCATTTATCTTGTCTATCCTTGTGATAAATGTATGTATGTCTAGAAGCAAGTTTTAACGCCTTGTAAAATTTGCTATTCTTACCTTTCTACAATAACAATAACAATAGTATGTATGTTACTAATGTGACACTGTTTATGCATTTGGTAAACTTACCTTGTGCTATGAATTCAGTTGCTGAACATGCAATAATTTTCTCAGCTCTTCAAATAATGTGACATACAATTAGTTGTCTTTTTCAATCTCCAACTATAAGCTTCAGCATATATATGATATTTGATGTGACAAATGTAAGTAAGTTACGAGATTGTAATTTTGTTATTTAACAAATGCAAAACATTAATTTGTGGTATTATGTAGAACTATCATATACCTTAAATGATGCTCTGAATTTGAGTTCTTGCATTTACTGCATTCTACTCCTTGTTCAGTTTGATAGATTTTCTTATTGCATGCTTTGTAAGCAATATACCAAGGTTGGTTTATATTGTCTATACGAATGATTGTCGCTTTGAAAGAATAATGTGTATTACATTTGGATATTTATAGTCATGGTATATTAATATTAATATTAATTTGGTGAAGTAAAAGAAAATCATGATATTTGGAATTATTATTAGGATGATAAATTACATACCTGAAAATCAACTAATAAATGTTCTATCAAATCTTTTATCTTCACTCGTTCGGGACTTTGCTTACTTGTTGCTCACAATGTTGTACCTGACTTGCTTTCAATTATTATTTTTTTTATTGCAACTGCAGATAATATTTGTTAATTTTCTTATTATTTAAAAACTGTAAATATAGAAAAAAATTTAATATACCATTCTCTAATATTATCAACTTCAGGTGTTGTCAAGTTTATTTGAATTGTAGTTGTTGAGATTGTAGATATAGATATTACACCTTATCCAAATGAAAATTGTGAGTATATATATATTAAATAGTGTAATATATTTTCATCATGAGGCAATTATAATAATGTTATATATAATATTATTTTAAGTATTTAAATGTACCTACATATGTTGACACTTTTAATTTGGATATTGCAACTACTGGTCTTTCTTTTACCGTATATTCTAGAATTGTTCCTTCATTTTGGGTTCATCCCTCCATAATGTAAGAAGAATAGTTTGAGAGCTATGACAATGCAAAATATAAAATTTCAATACTTTAAGGTTTTTTTTTTATTTTGTAACTTAAGAGTTATTATAATTCATACATTGAATCTATCAAATAGATATTCCTCATCATTAATTTACCAATTGCTCCTATTCTGGTAACCGATGAAAGAGGCTCAACATTGTGTACTAAGCCAAATATGCCTGACATTATAGTAAAAAATAATTTAATGTTTACTATTATTTCATAGTAAGTTATATATAATAATTGTGTAAGAGTTTTTTTGTTCATGTAAATAAGACAATGTTGAAGACATCAATAATATTTTGTTGTTTTGTACAAGTTGTTTGATTTGTGAGAATGAGACAAAGTCATATGTTAGCGTATCCAACTTGATCGTCATTTTGGCATCTTATACTTGTGTTTGAATAGAGAGTGATATTTCAATTTCTTTGTAGACACTTGCAAGCTTTTGGTTCAGAGGTTTAATAAATCCATTAAAAATGAAATATGTGCTATCATTTTGAAATGACTCTACAAGTGTCATGCCCTAATTTTAATCACTTGGAAACATTACTAAAAGCCTTTAATTTAGGTCCATTTTTTTAAAAAAAAAATATTTATTAATACATGTTCTCTCTCATAATAAATACAACAATAATAATAATACATGACAAGCTTCCGCTACGGAGTTACAAATAAATAATTACAAATATCAATGTACAATGAAATTACACATAACAGACACGTGAGCTTCTTAACTCTCCAACTCGTAAATCTGAATTCTCTTCCTCTAAGAAAAATGAAACAACAAGGGATGGACACAATTGCCAAGTAGAAATCTCATAATTTTAAAACAATAACCACCCTATAGATGGAAATGATCATGTATACATGATGATACCATATAGTAAGTGACGTTTTGTAATTTCAAAATATCATACGTAGAGTATCTTTTTCTCAAAATTTATTTGAACATTTAGGGAAAACCTTTAACTATAAAAATTATCCCTTTTCATCAGAAAATCATAAATCCTTTTTGAAAACCAATATGTTTAAGGAACAACATTATTTTATATTTATTAACCCATTCCAAAATATTCCTCATATAATTTCCATCTAAACATTCCTCTTTTTATTTCTATTTTCCCTTTTCACTAATTACATTTATTATAACATCATGACCTCAAGTTCAAGTTTTCTTAATACTCCAAAACAGCACTCTTACATTCTATTCCCACCTGTCTATTCATATTTGCTGTAATTCCTTAACATAGAAATCCAAATCTCCTTTATATTGAATAATAGTTATCCTACACTCAACTCTTACTTGTCTAACAACTACATCACATCCACATTTGCGTCATCAATTATAATCCAACATATCATAACTACATCAAACTATAATTTCATAAGTTCATCTCAATTCACAGATATTATCATCGACTTAACACATTTCTCAATGCATTCTACCTTTTGTCGACTTGATACAACGGGATAGCTGGCACCCAATTCATAACACTTTCCACCTTTTGCCAGCTATTATACGGCGGGAAATGAACTTCCAAAACCCATTTTCTCAAAAACCATGGGTGTGTTTGGTTTGTGTTTATAGAGCAATTTTTGAGATAAAAAGTACGAAAACTTGTTTGATTTGCCTTTTTTCAGAAATGGTTTTGGAAAATTATTTTGGGGAGAGAGTTTTAAAAAAAAATGATTGATTTGATGTGTATGAGAGAGAGTGAATTTGGAAATTAGGTAACTAAACAAAATTTTGAGATTTTTTTTGGAAAAATTTATTTGGTTTGATTACTTTTAAAAATTTGTTTGTAAAGAATTTTTTTCAAACATTTTTCTGAAAAACAAACCAAACAAGGCCCATATGTTTTCCAAAAATCCTTTTCAACTTTTTAAAATCATCCCCCCACATTTACCGACTACTATACGGCAGGATGTGAGCATCCAAAACATTTTCAAAAATCATTCGTTTTTTCACTTTTGCCGGCTACAATACGGCAGGATTGTGTGGACACCCAAAAATTATTTTTCCACTTTTGTTGGCTATTATACGGCAGGACTGTGTCAACACCCAAAAATATTTTTTCCACATTCGTCCAGCGATAAGCCTAGACAGGGCATTTAGGCAACTTGAATCCAAAACCACCTCCACATTTGCTGGCTATTATACGGCGAGACGTGGGCCCCCAAAAACATTTTTCAATTTTAAAACCATCCCCACGTTTGCCGACTATTATACAACGGGATTAGATCCCCAAAAATATTTTTTAACTCCCCGCGCAGGTACCAACCCCAACACAACTCAACTCAACTCAACCCAACACAACTCAACTCCACACAACACAACATAACTCAACTCCACACAACACAGTTCAACCAAACTCA
Organism: Camellia granthamiana; assembly: GCA_036172215.1. Lineage (NCBI taxonomy): Eukaryota > Viridiplantae > Streptophyta > Magnoliopsida > Ericales > Theaceae > Camellia > Camellia granthamiana. The sequence continues at coordinate 47,385,949 of CM069912.1, read as the reverse complement.
ACACAACTTAACTCAACCCAACACAACATAACCCAACTCAACTCAACATAATTTAACATAACTCAATACAATTCAACATAACACACAACAAAATTTAACACAACCATTTCACCACCATTCAATACAATTCGGTATAATTCAACACAACTCTTAATCCTCCACATCATCATTTCATCACAAAGCTTATATCATCGATACTATTAATAATTTCTTTTCCCCAAGTTTAGTTTCATATTATAACATAATTTAAAAGATCAACATTAAGAGTTCAATCGCAACTTTTACATAAATTTTCAAATTTTTTAAAATTTCAATTAAACTTGTATATGTGTAATTTAACACCTTAACTTCACGATTTTACTTTCAATTTAAGCAAAACCATCAACCATCTTCATGAGCCAAACTAGGGTTTTTAAGAGAAATTAAAGCTTTTCACAAAAACACTTTTTATTCTAACCCTTCTATTACTTTTACACCCAAACTCATGACCCAAAATCATAACCTAACAAGCAAACCCCAACACTTCAAACCCTAAACCCCCAATCTTATGATTTTTCACAATATGCTTAAAAAATGTAAATTTTGCATTTGTATAAGGAAAATGCCACAAATCTATGTATAAATGAGAGTATTAAAGGAAAATTAGAAATCCCTACCTCTTGAATCAAAGAGATGACAACCCAAAAATCACCGGTGACGAAACCACCAACTATTCGGACCAAAAGGAAGCCCTTGACGAGATCGACAATCTTTCTCAAAGGACCATGGTGAAAAAATCATTCTAGGTGAGTAGATCTAGAGTTCTAAGTGAAAAAGTTTGAGTTTAGAGAGAGAAAAGAGAGCTCACGGTGCAGAGAGCGAGGAAAGAGGAGAAAAAGTGAAATGAATATATGTTTGGAGCCTATTTATAGTAGCAAGGTAATAATAGAACTAAAGCTCCAAAGCCAAATGAAAAGAATAAGTTAAAAACCCCCCAAAAGTAGGGCCCAAACCAGCCCAAAAATCTGAAAATTACGCACAGGTGTCGACCCTTCGAGCAAAGCTGTCGACCCTTACGAAGAAATGCTGAGACACTAATGTGTGCAGCAAACAAGGGTCGACCCTTGCAACTAGAGGTGTTGACCCTTAATTTCAGAATGTAACCCAGAACAAGACAACAAGGGAAGGGTCGACCCTAGGGACTTAGTATAGCTCGACTTTTTCGCGCCCTCTTTTGGAGGTTTGAAAGAAGCCCTACAGTTCGGACTCCCGCGGTTCTAAATCTAATCTCATAAGTGCAATGTGAAATTGATAAACACCAAAGAGTCTAAATCCGACAAATCGTTTCGAAAATTGATTTTGAATAAAAAATGCCAAAATTGGACTGCTTTGCCTGATACAGAATCGCCACATAAATATTTTATTTTGGAAGAATTTAGGAAACCCATGACTTGTGCCAAAGGCCACGTGCCTGTCATCACCAAGATTGTCTTGGTTCGAGAACTTAGGTACGAGAGGGGAAGGTCATGAATTGAGCACCCCCGCTCGTCCGATCAAAGATCGGCCTTTACTAATCATGATATGATTTTTATGTAAATTATAAGCTCTTGTTCCATTTATTAGGCTAGCATTACTATGTGATGTGCACAAGCAAGTATAAACTAGTTTGTCCAAATTAGAACAATTCAACTTCATGTTTGTTTTGCAAAGGGTTTGATTTTGCCACCTCAAGTGCGCTTAAAGTTGTGAATTTGCCACTTGACAAAATGGGCTTAAATGTACATTCATTGAATCATTCCAATTCAAGCAACAAGCATTCATCCACAGGCATTCAAACAGTTATAGTACGTAAGCACTTAGCCTCATGGCAAGCATGCTAGTCATGGCAATCACTCACACTCATGCAAGTATGCTAAAGCATTAAAAACTCACCTAATACTCCAAGCTAAGAAAGAAATTAGTTAGAAAAAAATACATGATTCCTAACTATACAAGATGACTAATGCAATACATACAAAGAATGCAACTAATAGGCTCGGCTATTAATATGGCACATGGATCAATTTAAATAGCATGCGTTTAAACACGAATTCAACGAAGTATTTAAACGACAATGTAGTTAGAATGATGCGCTGAGCCTTGGTGCATGCAATACAAAATGAATTGATGCAAGTATAACGTATGCTAATTGAAACGTGATGCTCCTAATCTGACCATCAAAAGCAAATAAATAAAATGGAGAAAGACGTGAGGTTGGAAGACATACATGTTATTACATTACACTCTTATGAAGGAGAGTCCGAATAATTATACTAATTAGCTAACTAAGCTAAGCCAAGCTAATTAAGCTAATTATTACAAACTGAATAAAACTGAATAAATAGCTAAACTAATTAACTAATTATTACAACACTTGAATTAATTAGCTAATAAACTAATTAATTAAATAATTACAACACAAGTGAAAGTAAACTAAATAACTAAACGAAGTAATTAACTACTCTGCCCTGAGAAATGAGAGATATGCATACGCATACTCGGATTCCACCCGAAAAGACCACCGCTTTGCTCCCGGATGCCTCTATTTGCACAATTGAACACTTCCAGAACAATTTGTCCCACCTTACCAACATTCTGCTGAGATCTGCATCAGTGGCCAACTGGCCACTAGTAAAGCTTGCCGGCCACCTGCCGGCCACCTGCCGGCAATGGAAAGTAGCATGCTGGCCATTGATATACAGGTTCATCTTGTTGCAACAGAGGACAAATAGAGCATACACAAGGTATTTTCAAGGATTGTTTGTACAACTCACCTCCCATTTTCATGAACAAATCCAAGGAGTGATGAACTTAAGCCACAAACCACCAACTCAGGCAATTTCGTTGCATGATGGCTTTTGTGACTCAAGATGTACAAGCTCAATAAATGCAAAACAAGACTTAAGCCTCCTCCCTTTCATGAATGATCAAGGGAAGAAGTAGACCTTGGAGACTTGGATAATTTCATCACTAGCAAGTATGAAACAGTCCAAGTTCCATGTGTTCGATTACGTCCGATTGAACACAACCAAGTTATTATCTTGCTCACTTTTAATTCCAAGTTTTAGTTACTTATTTTACTTTACCAACCATTCTTTAATCCAACCATTCTTTAATCCAATTGAGTCCAAAAGGTGAATTAAAATCCTCTAATGGAAAGAGGGCTCAAAACACAAGTTTCTTTAGGTATGAAAGAAGTATCATACTATTGGTAATGAACCCCCTAAGGGATTAAACCATTAAGTATAAAACCTCAATTTCACACTTGGACAAGCAAATGACTTGAAACCATTTTCAAAGCAAAATGAAAAGCTAAGAATGGAGGGAGGTTGCAGAGATTACTAATGCTGAAATTAAGTGAGAAATGCATTAAAAAAAAATATGCAATCAACTCAAACAAGTGGTGTCTAAAGACCTAAAACACCAAGCTTGTGAGGACTATTACACTAGAAGCACGCAAAACAAGACTCACATGCAACAAACAGCCAAAAACAGAGGCAAAACAGTCTAATTCAGAGCCTAAAACATGCTGGAATTAAGCTACAAATAGCTAGAAAAATAAGCTAACACATAAAGCTAACTAGGCTAGCAAACAAGACACAAGGAGAGGAGGCTAACCCCTCCAAATTCGGACTTCAAAACATGATTTTCACCACTGAAAATACTCTGAAATTTAGTGTTCAAAATCCCAAAAAAAAATGGTTTGAAAGTGGGAAACAAAGGTGAAAAGGCCTTACCAACAATGAATAAAGAAGGGTGAACCGCCCCCTAACCTCAAATAGCCTAAAACACCAATTTCAGCCCACAAAATAGAGTTTTTTTATAGCCCAAAAACAACCCAAAACAGTGGGGAAAATGTAGAAAAACAAGTATGCAAAGCAAGCTAATAAAGCAAGTATTATACCTCTTGAAAAAAAGAGTGACTCCAAGCAACAAAACCAAGCAAATACACCCTCTAGAACTCAAACCAAGCTCAAGAACACCTCAGCTCAAAGATGGTGAAATTTGGTTAAGGGTGTATAGGCAAAGGTTAAGGATGTATAGGCAAAGGTGTAGAGAAATGCTAAAGAGAGAATTGTAGAGAAAGAGGAAAATTTTTTAGTTCAAAATTTTATAACCTTGCTACAAGAGAGAGAGAGCATCTCTATATATAGAAAATATGAAATTCCTACAAGGAGATCCAGCCCTCCACGTGTGGACAGATGCAAGCATCTGTGCAAACAGCTAGCACAACTAGCGTAAAATATCTGCAGAAAACACTGGTGGTCGGTCAGTCGGCCATCGGTGGTGGCCGGCAAGCCACATCTATGGCCGGCAAATCAAAAGTGATGGCCGACAGCTTCTAAAGATGGCCGGCAAAGTCGTAGGTTGGAAAGACCGAGGCATGGTCCAAAAATGGGACAAAAATGATGCAAGGTTTGAAAAGCTCAAAGTTGTGGCATTACGCTGTGAACTTCGAGCACTTGGCAAGCAAACAAACTCATCATCGGGTGTACCTGCAAGGACATCTAAGTCGTAAGGGCTGTCAAAAATGGGGTGTTTACGCTCAGGTGTCAACCCCAAAAACCAATAGAGGCACTAAGAGCAAAGCAATAAGGTGGTGTCGATCCCCATGAAGGCAAGTGTTGAGCCTAGAACAAATTTTCCAAGTTTCCAAAGAACTTTTCAAAGTACACAAACGTGAACGAACAATTCCAACAAGTTTAAATCAATTTTTACTCCTCCAAAACACAAATACAACAATTCCAAAGACTCCCAAGAAAGAAAATATAGGAATTAGATACACCCTCCAAGAGGTTAAAGGATATGAGTGTTACAAACTCCCCACCTTAGGAAATTTTGCCCCCAAAATTGAAGAAGGCCAAACAAAAGATAGCATAAACACAATTGGAAACACAACCACCAACCTAAAACTAGATCCACACTTGGGATAGATTCCCAGATTCTGATTCAATATCGCAGTGCTCTGAGAACACTTGAACAAGAAGAATTACAAGGAAGTGATCATGATCACTCTTTCAAACAACATACTCATCGGAGTCCAAGAGACAAGAAACAACGTCAATTACTAGTACTCTCAAGGAAAATCAACCACTCATCAACCGGCAACAACGCGCACCACTACCACTGGATAACCAATACCCAATTTGGAAGAGAAAGAAAACCGCCATTAAACCAAAAACTTAACTGACACTAGCAGAAGCCAATAGCACACCACAATGTATGGTCCATCACCACAATTTCAAATTGCACCAAGCTTAGAAACATTTCCAATTATTTATACAACCCGACATTCAAAAATAAGACAATAAAAAATTGTTCATGCAAATGTATATATATATATAATTTTCTTTCCCAAATGGTGTTCCAACTTACTTTGTTTACCCTCAAAATACATTTGCACATCTAAAATTTTCATAACAATTACATTTACCATCAAAAGTGCTATTGAGAACATTAACCAATTACATTCTCATGACTTGTCCATATTTAGTTTTCACTCAATCAACAAGCTATTCATTAACACAATTTTGGGTAAATCCTTAACATTTAGTTTGATCGTGCCATCCCAAGTCACAACACATAGAAACGAAACGTTCATTTTCTACATTATTCTCAACATTTACTCGGTGAATTTCAACCATCACCCAATAATTTCCGTCACCCATCCAGTGACATCACAGCACATTTACCACACACATTTGTAATAACAATGAACAGAAACAATCCGGTACATCTGAGGAGTAATAAAACATATACGACTTTCCAAAAATTGGAAGTTCTTACTCATTACAAACATCATCACAGATAATCATTAATACACATTAACACAAGTACACTCACAATGTTTTACATTCAAACACTTTAATTCCATTAGAGCAAATTACAAACATCCCCCTCGAGATTTGATGAAAATACAGATTTTCCCCTGAGGTTTGAAAAATTACAAATTGCCCCCTGAAGGTCAAATTTGCATAACAAATTAGGGGGGAATCTGTATGAAAATAAAAACCTCAAGGGGCAATTTGTTATGAAAATATAAATCTTAGGGGGTGGGATGTAATTTCTCAAACCTTAGAGGAGAATTTGTATTTTCACCAAACCTCGAGGGGGGTGTTTGTAATTTGCCCATTCCATTAAGGTAATTTCACAAATTCACATCAACAATATACATGCACAAACAAACTCCATGTCTGCTAATATCACTTAAAGTATTATTCGACCGTACCATTATTTATCCGAATCATAGCAATTCCCAAATTGACTAAGTGTCAATTCACTCCAAATAGCATTCATTTAAAACTGGTCGCAAATCGAACCAAAATAGACCAAACTACCAAAATCAATCCTTAAGTCCCATCAAAGAGAACAACTACAAGGGTCATCTCCACTACACGACTTAATCCAATTCACCAATTTTCCTACTCTCACAATTCAAACATTGACATACTAACCAATACCAACTGTCCCTATTTGGGTTCAGCACACACTTCTTCACATCTCACAATTTATACTCATCGTTACCACTTTTCATTCGCATGCGGACTTGACCAAGAAATTTTCGATGTTTCATCCTCAATCCGAGGAATTTCCATCAACTTGAGACAAGCTTCATCCAAACCTCGCCATTACATATGGGATACTCCACACTCACGAAACCTTTCCAAGACACTTCTCAAACTTGCTACTCTACTTATACCTAAGCATTCCAAAGTGACTATTTGTCACCCAAACTCCAATATCAACTAATTCGGTTAACCATTCAATAAAACTTAAATTTTGACACTCAAACATTCACAGGTTGCCCTAAATCAAATACTCTGAGATGGAGCTCCTTACACCATTCCCCACACTTCTAGAATTTCACCATACTCCTCAAAACACGTTGCACTAGCACTATTCCCAACAATTCCATCACTCTCGCGCCAATATGGCAACACCAATTCCAAATCACACTAAACAATCATTAACCAAACAACACCCTTTACAAAGATTATAACCCACATTCCTTCTCAAGAACCATTTCTAGCATTTAACTGTCAAGTTTCCTTCATACCCATGAACTCTATACAAGCCTTAATCATATCACTCAATACTTAAATACAACAAACCTCTTTTCTCACCCTTATCATTATGAAACACAATTCTCACACTCCCTTCCAAACTTTTCACAATATTCTACATAACTCAAACTAACCTCACACTATCCTAAAATTTTGCCTCATCTCCACTATACTTCTTTACAGCTCTTATTATCTCAATAACGACATCAAACATTAATTGATTGAACTCTAACCCTTCCCTGAGACACTTACTCTTCTTGCCTAAACAAGAAACCAACCTAACATATAATCACAAAGCACATAAACAATTTTTTTAAGCAACAAACCATATAATCGAGTTAAGTCTACAAGGATAACCACTTGTCCCAGAACTTCCAAGGAACTCCCACTGGAAACCACATTGATTAGATGCATTTCCAATGAGATCTCAAAGCAAGTTAACTGGCTACAAGCACTATCCAGGAAGCTCAACCCATGCTCATACAATGCAACACATAATGTCCTACACCTTCTACTTCAACATGCAAACATCCTCACAAAGCGAAGCTAACCCATTGTGGTAAAAACCACTTCCCACGAGCTCCAGGTTTTCAAACCCGATAAGTTTTGATACCAAGTTGTTATGCCCCAATTTTAATTACTCGGAAACATTTCCAAAAGCTTTTAATTTAGGTCCATTTTTTTTTTTAAATATCTATTACCCTTGAGTAATAGAAACATAATAATACATGTTCTCTCTCATAATAAATACAATAATAATAATAATATTACATGCCAAGGTTTTGTTACGGAGTTACAAATAAATAATTACAAAAATCAATGTACAATGAGATTACACATAAAATACATATGAACTTCTTAACTCTCCGACCAGTTAATCCGGATTCTCTTCTTGTAAGAAAAATGAAACAACAAGGGATGAGCACAATTGCTTAGTAGAAATCTCATAGTTCTAAAATAATAACCATTCTATAAATAGAAATGATCATGCATGCAGGGTGATGCCATATAGTAAGTGACGTTTTGTAATTTCAAAATATCATACGTGGACCACCTTTTTCTCAAAATTTATTTGAACATTTAAGGAAAACCTTCAACCATAAAAATTATCCCTTTTCATTAGAAAATCATAAATTCTTTTTGAAAACCAATATGTTTAAGGAACAATATCATTTTATATTTATTAACCCATTCCAAAATATTCCTCATATAATTTCCGTCTAAACATTCCTCTTTTTATTTCCATTTTCCTTTTTCACTAATTACATTTATTATAACATCATGACCTTAAGTTCAAGTTCCCTTAATACTCCAAAACAGCTCTCATACACTCTATTCCCGCCAGTATATTCATATTTGCTGTAACTCTTTAACGTAGAAATCTAAATCTCCTTTAGATTCAATAATTGTTATCCTATACTCAATTCCTACTTGTCTAACAACTTCATCACATCCACAGTTGCATTATCAATTATAATCATCACAACTGCATCACATTTACATTTACATTATCAATTATAATCCAACATATCACAATTACATCAAATTGTAATTTCATAAGTTCATCTCAATTCACACATATTATCATTAACTCAACACATTTCAAAACACATTTCACCTTTTGCCGACTTGATACGGCGGGACAGCTGGCACCCAATTCATAACATTTTTCACCTTTTGCCGGCTATTATACGGCGGTAAGTAAACTCCCAAAAACTATTTTCTCAAAAATCATATGTTTTCCAAAAATCCTTTTTCAACTTTTTAAAACTATTCCCCCACATTTTCCGGCTACTATACGGCAGGACGTGGGTACCCAAAACATTTTCGAAAATCATCCATTTTCCCACTTTTGTAGCCTACAATACGGTAGGACTGTGTGGACACTCAAAAATCATTTTTTCACTTTTGTCGGCTATTATACGGCAGGACTGTGTCGACACCCAAAAATATTTTTTCCACATTCGTCCAGTGATAAGCCTAGACAAGGCATTTGGGCACCTTGAATCCAAAACCACCCACACATTTGCCGGCTATTATACGGGGGACGTGGGCCCCCAAAAACAATTTTCAATTTTAAAACCATCCCCACATTTGCCGATTATTATACAGCGGGATTGGGCCCCCAAAAACATTTTTCAACTCCTTGCGCGAGTACCAACCACAACACAACTCAACCTAACACAACTCAACTCCACACAACACAACTCAACCAAACTCAACACAACTTAACTCAACCCAACACAACATAACCCAATTCAACTAAACATAATTTAAGCTAACTCAATACAATTCAACATAACACATAACAAAACTTAACACAACCATTTCACCACCATTCAATATAATTCGGCATAATTAAACACAACTCTTAAACCTCCACATCATCATTTCATCACAAAGCTTATATCATCCATACTATTAGTAATTTCTTTCCCTCAATTTTGGTTTCATATTATAACATAATTTAAAAGATCAACATTAAGAGTTCAATCGCAACTTTTACATAAATTTTCAAATTCTTTAAAATTTCAATTAAACTTGTATATGTGTAATTTAACACCTCAACTTCATGATTCTACTTTTAATATAAGCAAAACCATCAACCATCTTCATGAGTCAAACTAGGGTTTTTAAGAGAAATTAAATCTTTTCACAAAAATACTTTTTATTCCAACCCTTCTATTACTTTTACACCCAAACTTATGATCCAAAATCATAACCCAACAAGTAAACCCCAACACTTCAAACCCTAAATCCCCAATCTTGTGATTTTTCACAATATGCTTAAAAAATGTAAATTTTGCATTTGTATAAGGAAAATATCACAAATCTATCTATAAATGAAAGTATTGAAGAAAAACTAGAAATCCCTACCTTTTGAAGCAAAGAGATGACAACCCAAAAATCATCGGCGACAAAACCACGAATTATTTGAACCAAAATGAAGCCCTTGATGAGATCTACAATCTTTCTCAAAGGACCATGGTGAAAAGATTACTCTAGATGAAGAGATCTAGAGTTCTAAGTGAAAAAGTTTGAGTTTAGAGAGAGAAAAGAGAGCTCACGGTGTAGAGAGAGAGGAAAGAGGAGAAAAAGTAAAATGAATATAAATAATGCTATATGCACTAATTAGTGTACACACTAGTGTACCAACAGATGATGTGGCATAATTTTAGAGATTTTGGATATTTGTAATTTGTATGATAGATGATGTGGCATAATTTTAGAGATTTTGGATATTTGTAATTTGTATGATAAATAGAGTTATTAATGATATCATAATACTAGTTGGTATACACTAGTGTGCACACTAATTGGTGCATATAGCACGACCGAATGAATATATGTTTGGAGCCTATTTATAGTAGCAAGCTAATAATAGAACAAAAGTCTCAAAGCCAAATGAAAAGAACAAGTCAAATACCCGCAAAAAGTAGGGCCCTAACCAACCTAAAAATCTGAAAATTGCACACAGGTGTCGACCCTTATGAAGAAATGCTGAGACACCAATGTGTACAGTAGACAAGGGTCGACTCTTGCAACCAGAGATGTCGACCCTTAATTTCAAAATGTAACCTAGAACAAGGTAGCAAGGGAAGGGTCGACCCTAAGGACTCAGGTGTCGACCCCAAAAATCAGCAAAGGCACTAAGAGCAAGGCAACAAGGTGGTGTTGACCCTCAGGAAAACAAGTGTCAACCGTGAAACAAATTTTCTAAGTTTCCAAATAACTTTTCAACGTATACAAATGTGAACGAACAATCCTAACAAATTTAAATCGATTTTCTCCTTCAAAACACAGATACAACAACTCCAAAGACTCCTAAGAAAGAAAATAAAGGAATTAGATACACCCTTCGAGAGGTTAAAGGATATGAGTGTTACACCAAGCATATCAATGACTTTGGAAGCTTTCACTTTTAGCTAAAAAGTTAAAAAGTCACTATAAATTGTTATATTACTCTCTCTACTTTCTGCACATCTTTTCATAAAAAGTTAAAAAATTATTAAAATAGTCTATTCCCAAACTAAGCTACCACTTGTATTTTTGTACCCTTATTATAAAATGATGAAATGGAATAGGTCTATTAAATTAGAATTGGTATTAGAAATTAAGGAGAAAGAAGTTCTATTTATATAAATCATTAAATGATATATCTGTTCGTCCATTAATATAATTTTGCACATGGTTCTTGATCATTTTAAAGTGCTATAATGTTCAATGATCCCTCTTTTGAGAACAATTGATTTTATTGTCCAGTCTCTATCAAAAGGTCAAAGTCCATTAATGAGGATAAAACCTTTTGAATCAATTTCATTTTCTTGCATTACTTTTGCAAGACAATTTGAGATTTGATGAATTGCTATTGATTTTTAAGTTGAAAGAATTTTCAAATACAATGATTTTTTTTTTTTTAACCTTGCAATTGAGATGAATCCTCATTGATTGTCTCTTTCATAGTTTCAGTACTATTAGCAGGAATATCATCATCTATGATGGTAAACTACTTTGCAAGCTTGCTTTTTCTTCCCATCTTTTACTTGAGTTATGGAATGAATGATGTCTATGATTTTTTAATTGTGTGCTTCGTACACAAGAAATATGATTTATATAAGGACTAAGTATGTTTGTATTTAGTCATATAATGATATAGAAAATAAAGGTGTGAATCTCTATGAAGAATTGTGGAGACACTGACATATAAAAGTGATTGATAAGAAAATTTAGTTAGACTGAATTCTTTTATAACAATGAATCATAACATAATTAAATGGATGAGTTAGTGGTTAAATTTTTTTTCGTAAAAATTTTATATATAAATATATATATATATATTTTTTATTTTTTTATTATTGACAAACATATGAAATAGAAATTTTGAAAAAGTAGAGGAGCAATCCCACGTGAACCATGTAATTGGCTCATCCCCTAATAATTTTATTTTATTTTTGGTCCGCCCCTAATAAGTTCATTACACTTTCTTTTGCTCCTGTGGCATTTTGGTTTTTTTTAGGCGACAAATTGTGTAACCTCTTTCTCTTAAAAACAAAAGAGTCTAAAAAATTAAATAAATTTAGAATAGGCCAACCCTAAATTACCCGGGTTGGGGGTTGAGTTTTCTCTCCTCACGACACCATTTTAATTAAAAAAAAAAAAAAATCAAATTACTCAAAACCCAACAAGATAGAAACACATTTGAGGCAACAAAATGTTTAGGAAAAATTACAAAACCATCTCAGGATTTTATTATTGTAATCTTAATTTTTTATTTTTTTCAATTTAATTCATAATTTTTTGATTTTTTTTTTCAATCTGAATCATTTACCTATTTTCATTAAATAAAAATAACAAAATATGAGTATTTTAATCATTAATTGATTTAAAGATTAAAATACTATTTTTTTCCACTGATTTTGATTAATGAAAATAGATAAATGGTTTAAATTGCAAAAAAAAAACTTAAAAGATTAAGATTTAAATTAACAAAAATTTTAAAATTACCCCAAATATTTATATGTTTATTACACATGAATGAAGAAAGCTTGAAAATTTAGAGAGCTCGGAATTCTTTGTTTTATATATATATATTTGTTTAATTTGGTTGCTATAGTTTTATTTTTATATATTTGATAGTCACATATTATATATTTTTTTGTATTATATGATTTTACCTTGAATTTAATGATTTATACCCCTTTAAGATGGATTTTCACCAATTTCCTCTATATATATATATATAAAACCAATGTCAAATCTTCTTTTTATAATGCTTAAAATTGCGCTCGAGTTAAGTGTTCAATTCATTCTCTTTCAAATTACGATTGACAATGTATTAGAAAAATACAAAAAAAATAAAAAAATTACACTTGGCATCTCTTATCTATGCAACCAACAGGGCATTCAATAAAGTAGTTGAATTATATATGTTTTTTTAAGCTTTGTTACATGGTTATAGGATTGGACACAACTCTTTCACATTAAGTGATATTTAAATATTTTGGGTTTAAATTATAAATTTGGATAAGAATTTGAAAAAGAAAAGGTAAAAATAATGCAAATAAAATTTAAGCTAAATTCTTTTTTTTCATAATATTATTTTGGGTAAATTATGCAAATAGTCCCTGTTGGATACATATTTTGTACAAGCCAATTACAACGACGCATGGCAAAATAAAGGTGATATAGGAAGACTATTCAAGTCTTCGATCCTGATCATACACGTAGCAGTTAATATTGGTTATTACGAGATCTGAGTGGCAGTGGATCAACAAAGAGATGTAAAGTGATGTGGCTTCAACGGTTACTCACATTTCAAATTCAAATTTAGGAGGGAAGCCTAACTGCGAGTAATGGCATAATGGAGCTAATATTGGGGCAATACGATCAGCGATCATGGAGGAGCAGTTCGACGGTTGGAAATGCAATTCGATGGTCATCCTTGAGCAGTATAAATATGAGAGAAGGCCCCAAAAAAAGCCCCCAGACTCAGATAAAAAAAACCAGTCTTTTATACTTATTTTCTTTTCTAGTTTTACATTTCTAGTCTTACATTTCCTGTACTTTAAATTCCTGCACTGCACTTCGTTCATAGGAGTAGTTTCAAGTAGATTGTTGCTGTAAACCTCTACGAGGCTGAGTTTGGATCATTGTAAGTTTTTCATTTTTATGAGATACTTCAACTGTTCTTCATTTAATTGTTATATTGCTTAAATTCTCTTAAATCAAGCCACCAGTAAAAGTCCTCTTCATTGAGGCTGAAAGAACTAAAACACAATCGTCTGATAATTGGTTGGCAATTAATTCTCTGTAAGGATTGATTGATCCTTGCTGGCACGCTCGCAATTACAATAATAACCTTCGAAAGCCAAAAAAGCCAACATATATTTTTGGCACACCCAGTGGGACAAATTGAAATGGCTAGACGTAGGAGACAAGGAGGAAATGAACGCTTGGAAGAAGGCGTGGAAGGAGAGGTAGAGATACCTAATCCGGAGGATAATGTGATAACACATCCTATGAAAACTCTCATTTTATCAGAACCTATGGTCGAACAGACCAGCACTTCAGAACAAGTACCACACGTTCATAATATTGGACGAGACCAAGGAATTGGGTATATCACCAAGTATTGGGTATATTAGTGCGGGGGGTAATGTTGGCTACATATTTTGTACAAGTCAATTACAATTCGACGCGTGACAAAATAAGGGTGATATAGGAAGACTATTCAAGTCTTCGATCTTGATCATACACGTAGCAGTTAGTATTGGTTATTACGAGATCTGAGTGGCAGTGGATCAATAAAAAGATGCAAAGTGATGTGGCTTCAACGGTTACTCGCATTTCAAATTCAAATTTAGGAGGGAAGCCTAACTGCGAGTAATGGCGTAATGGAGCTAATATTAGGGCAACACGATCAGCGATCATGGAGGAGCAGTTCGACAGTTGGAAATGCAATTCGATGGTCATCCTTGAGCAGTATAAATAGCAGAGAAGGCCTCAGAAAAAGCCCCCAGACTCAGATCAAAAAAACCAGTCTTTTATACTTATTTTCTTTTCCAGTTTTACATTTCTAGTCCTACATTTCCTGTACTTTAAATTCCTGCACTGCACTTCGTTCATAGGAGTAGTTTCAAGTAAACTGTTGCTGTAAACCTCTACGAGGCTGAGTTTGGATCATTGTAAGTTTTTCATTTTTATGAGATACTTCAACTATTCTTTATTTAATTGTTATATTGCTTAAATTCTCCTAAATCAAGCCACCAGTAAAAGTCCTTTTCATTGAGGCTTAAAGAACTAAAACACAATCGTCTGATAATTGGTTGGCAATTAATTCTTTGTAAGGACTGATTGATCCTTGTTGGCACGCTCGCAATTACAATAATAACTTTCGAAAGCCAAAAAAGCCAACAGTCCCTGTACTTTACACGATGTGTCAATTTAGTCCTTGTAGTTTCAATTTGCTCGATTTTGCCCTTTAATTTAACGGATCGTGTCATTTTAGTCCAATAAATAATGGTTGTTAAATTAATTTAACGAAAGGTCAAATAATGTGTCAATTTGGTCCCTATACTTTACGCGATGTGTCAATTTCGTCACTGTAGTTTCAATTTTTTCGATTTTGACAGGGACTAAATTAACACCTTGCGAAAAAAATGGGGACCAAATTGACACATTGTTTGATTTTCCGTTAAATTAACTTAACAGCTGTTATTTATTGGACTAAAATGATACAATTCATTAAATTAAGGGGCAAAATCGAGCAAATTAAAATTACAGGGACCAAATTAACACATCGTGTAAAATACAATGACTATTTACATAATTTTGCCTATTATATTTGATTCTATGACTAATTCTATACACCTAGAAGTTTTTATTTTTATTTGAATTAGTTGAACATGAAGCAATGTTGAATTATAAGTTATTAATTATGTGGATTAGTTGGCCCAAAAATTTCATGGAATCACCATGTGAAACTTCTTACCCTCCGGCATGGCAATAACTTGACCAATTATTAAGGGTGATAGACTCAACCCAAAATTGTAAATTTATCTAATTAAATTCATTTAAATTTTATTTAAATTCATTTAAAATAATAATTTAGTCTAATAAATTGCATCTTATAAATATAATTTAATCTTATAAATCTTACCACCATTGTATTTTGTGTTTTTCCTTATTTATAAATTATGTCCTTTCCATTAAAAAAATGAATAAATAATATAAATCTTTCAATTTTTTTAGATTGATTTATACACAACTTCCATTACATCACAGTGATGTGGTCATTCGTTACTCCCAAAAATTTACTTTCGTGTGATTCCAAAATTGGAATATGAAACTTCTTTCAAACTATCACTTTATACATTTTAATATTTAAATGAAGCATTTTTATATATTTTATACATCTTAATATTTTAATTTAAAATTTATTTTCTGATTTGTATGCAATATTAATAATTAATTTTTTTATGCAATATTAATAATTATATTTTTTGTAAATAAATTATTAAGTCAATTAATGGTTTTTAAAGATATGAGAAATATTTTTCAATGAACAATTTTGATAATTTTATTGTTGCGTAGGAGAGTAGTTAGAATTTTTTTTTTCTTTTGTTTGTTTAGTTAAAATAAAAAATTTAACAAAGAGTAGTAATAATGGGAACTTGAAGTGTTTTTAACATTAAAAACTGAAATTCTTACATATGAGAATCTTGTTGCATTCCAAAAGGTATTCTACATTCAAAATTACAATAAGGTAACAGTTAATCAACTAATATATTATCAAGTGGTCGACAAGGAAGAGTTAATTTATCAAAGAAGAATAGTTTTTACACCCATAGAAAAATCAAAAGAATATTAGGAATGAATATCTTTAAAATTAAAGTAGGAGCACAAGGAAAATTAACCTCTGTAGGCAGATGTCTATCAGCAAGCTGAAAGGTTAGAAGATCATGGAAAAGGCAACCGTAATTGAATTGACTAATCAGTGCAATATTTCCTTCTAATAATTCCACAGTTTTAGAGTGGACTATTATGTTTTTATCTGTTTGTATGACCATTGGGGTGTGAAACACAGCTAATTGAGAGATAATGCAATCAACTGTTTGATTCTGAAATCCAAAACAAAAAGTTCTAGAAGTAAGATGCATGATCTAACTCTAGTTTCATGCTTATTATTGTTTAACTCATCAATGGGGCTAGTGCTAGTAAGGATCATGTAAATTCTTTGAGGCTACCGATTTAAGTTCGAATAATGCAACAGGGGCTATATATATATCTGAGACAAATAGTATAATTGGAGATAAGTCAGGAGTCCAAAACATAGATTGTGATATTTCAAAGTGTTTGGTTATTTTAAGGTGTTTGATAGTTGAAAGTGTTTGAATTTCAAAAGATGTTTGTAATTGTCTGTGATTTTACTAATGTTTAATAAGTTTGAGAGGATATTTTCAAGATACATAAAAAAAAAAAAAAAAAAAAAAAAACATGATAATTTTTCACACTTTTATAATAATAATAGATAGTAAATATTTCAATACAAATTAACACAAACAAATTAAAAACAAATCAAAATTTATAAATAAAAGCCAAAATGTCCCAACCATTTATCACTTTAATAAATTTTTTTTTCCAGTATTGCTACATATACCAATTGATCATTCCATAAACATAAAACACCTTGAAAATCTCAAAATTTTCTCATTATCAAAATGAGGGACAAATATGTAGATATAAAAAAAATAAGGAAAAAAGATCACTCAAGACTTGTGAGTAAATAAATCGTATCAATGACTTGCTGGTAACTATCCTTAAACTCTTAATTCAGTTAGGCACCAAGTTCAAAAGGAGAATTCAATTTCAAAGACATCACAAATGTGTGGGAGAGCAATAATACAGAGCATAGTGCTCAACAACCCCACCATCAAATTTGAAAATGAGACAAAAAGAAAAGATAATAAGCTTTTATTTTGCATTCCATGCTTTTCAGTGTACACATACAAAAAGGCATATCCTCATCATGTACCATATAAGCACAAGGAGGACAATTACTATTTACATAATAAACCACAAAAAAAATACATAACAATATCATGGCAACTTATTCATACATATAACACCATATTTCAAGCACAGTATAATGATGAAATTGAGAAGAAAGTTAATATCATATCATAGCATATATCATATCACATAGTGATATTAGGCAAGCTCAATCTGTCATGTTGAGGTAGAATACTCTCTCTCCCTCTTTCTCAGGCCCCACCACGACCCATGGTCTGCTCTCCAGGGGGGTACATAAGCATGACGGGTTGGGCATTAAACCCAGGATGAGGAAGCCTACGACGGAGCTCACGACCTTCCTGGCAAAGTGCACAGGCATGGCAGAAGATATGAGTTGCAAAGTCACAAGCTGACTCGCATTGCTCACGGTACACCTCATCATCCAAGTAATTTCCGCAGCATCCACATGACCTGGCAAGTGCCTCGCAGGTGCCCTGTTTGATTCAAAACAGTGAAAAACCGAAGTTATAGCAGAAACACTAGTGAAACTAAATCCAGGAACTACAATAGCAAAATCTCTAGGTCAAAAACAATATTAAGATTCACTCAAATATTGATATATATATAGAGTGAAGAGATATATATCTATAGATACATAGATTGAGAGATGGAAAGGAAAAAGAAAAAGGAAAAGGAAAATGCTATAGATCCCAAATAAATTACTAAATAGATTACCAAATCTCTCACATGGGTGTGGGATCCATACACATGTGATTTGTGTGGGTCCCACACCCATGTGAGAGATTTGGTAATTTATTTGGTAATTTTGACAGGCCAGTTGAGCTAAAGAAGGGCAAAGGGAGAGAGATGGCAATATGTATCGACAGGCTTGACACAAAGCAATGAAACGACTTACCCCCCCAAAAAAAACAAGCAACGAAACGTAAACAAGAGTGGAACAATGGTCAAAAACCTCATACTTAAATTGACGATGGTGTTCAATAGACTGCTTAGTTATTAAAGGATTATGGACATTGAGGATTGTTATAGTAATTGATAGTAACGCTTTAATCTAGAGAGAGAAAAAAAAATTAGGCAAAAATAGCTTGTATTGTGCTCACTGCATAGCTCCATGCATTGGTTAAACTTGTCACATTACAGTTCAACTCACAGAAATAGGAGTCCATGGATTATAAATTTAAACCATGGAAGGTTCACAAACAATTAATCAATAACTCTACATGAGTGGCCAAGGCCAAACATTTTCTGAATTTAAGTTGCTTCTGTCAAATCCAATACTAAGCATAATTCAAACACATACACACACACATGAGAAAAGAAAATATACAGCATCATAGCAAGTATGCCACTCAAAATAATAGCTGTTTTAAATAAATTGCAGTGAGATGTCACTGCAGTGGAAAATGACTGAACTACTTCAGAGAGATGGATAATTTTATATAATATTATAATTTGAAAGAACACATAAACAGATACGCAGCCAAAGATCATAGAAAAAAATAGATTTATTGAATCAAAATTATTCTTAAAAATATTAAATGTAGACATTTATCAGAAGGGGAAGAAAAGAGAAGACCTTTTTCATCTGTAAGTTTACGAACTGCAATCAAACAGACAGGAAGGATGAAAGCAAAATCCTTTTAGGATACTCTTGTACCTTGTGCTTAGATGTTGGATTCTTTTCAATTCATCAAACTTTCAAGGTGATGGTTATCGGGTCAGAAGGGTACATATTTTCCTAACTACTCCCACACCTTTTCTCCCTTCTTTGAAAATAAAATTATGGAAAATTTTCTTATCTCCTTTCTTACCCTCTAGCCAAACAGTGTTTAGGGTACTTGGGAGAAACTTTTGTTTTCACAAATTTATAAACAGAAGTTAGAGACAAGCAGCATGGATTACCATTAGGCACAGAAGTTCTTTAGGTCTCTTTCACTTCTATTAATTGTCTATTCAATTCTTTTATATTTTCTGGCTTCATATGTTTTGCTTTGTATTCCCATAAGGAGTAATGAATGAGCCTGAGTTATAATACAAGATTCAAACAGTGCCCCTCAATTATAATATAAAACAAGCTGTACAAAGTTTTCGTAAATGATTCACTAGTATTACAGCTTCCAACCCTGTTTGTAGATATTATATCGAACAGCAGAGAAAAACAGAACCTGAAAACTAAACACAACACCCCCCAAATCTAACCCTCACATCTTCACTCATATAATGAGAAAAGTATTGTATGAAAACATCAATTGAGTGAGCCATAAATGCCTCTTTATTATTGAAATCTAGCACACCACAATCAACAGAATAAAGCTCTATCATCATATAAAACTGCAAAAGTATTTTCACGAGAACATAGTATACTAGTCCTAATACCTACACAAAAGAGAACAATAAAAAAAAATTTGAAACTTACACACAAATAATCACTCTAAAGCAACTACTAAGCCATATAAAGTCAGGATCAAGTCAAGTCCTTGGAATTCTGATAATCGAACAAAAATACCACAAACATCATTTCCAATAAAATCGGAAAGGATGAGAACGTGAAAATAGAAAGAATAACTTGCCTCCAAGTTGAACTTCCGGCGGATGGCTGTACGGCTAGGATATGAAAACCACGGTGCCAAGCAGTTCGAGCCAAAAACAGAATTGCCAATCAAGAATAGACCAGAGTAAGGCAGGCAGTGATTTGCAAAAGTCCCAGGACCAGCGCCAAGTCTCTCCACATTGCTTCCATAAAGCACACATGGGGCCACACTTCCAAGGAGGCCTACAAAATGCCAAGTCATCAGGAGAGAGAGAGAGAGAGAGAGAGAGAGAGAGAGAGAGAGAGATTCACAATTGAAAGACACGACTAGAAACCAATGCAGCAACAGAGTAGTTGAATCAAGATAACAACCCTACAATTAATAGGATTTAAAGCTCAGAGAACTGTATCTTACAATACAAAATCCATCATGAAAGACAATGCATAACTAATTAAACATATTGACAAGAACAAGCGGGCTCACACTTTCAACTTTAACATTTTATCATCTTAGAACATAAAAAAAATCACAGGTTATTTTAAAAAAAATAATAAAAAACAATTTAAAGAAGAAGAAGAAGAAGAAAATCTAAAGAAAAAGAACATAGGCGATCATTTTGACTCTAAAAGGATTAACACTTCTAAGAAAGTGTCATTTCCATATTGAACACATACAATCCTTGGACATTCCCCAACATGAGTCAAACACACGTTCAAACATGTTCTAGTAACTTTTTGCAATTTTTTATTTCTATTTTTAATACTATACACTTGAGAACACATGTCTATTGCTTAAACACGCCTGAAACACATATTAAGTCTAAAGAAAAAAAACTTTGAAACCAATTATTAAAATCAAAATAATGATGATTTATATCTACCATCTAAAACTTCCAATTTGTTTCCATGAGGTGGTTTAAATAGATATTAATATTTTTTGTTCAGACTTTTTTCAATATATAGAATGTGAGATAGAATAATTTTTATGCATAGAAGTTCTAAAAAATAATTAAATACCTTTTTCGCATATATAAAGTTATATCTTTATTATTTACTGTGTCATATACGGTGTCATGTCCCAATTTTTTGAAAATTAATAGTTATGTCTGCCCATACCATGTCATATCTAGCTTTAATAAAACCCAAGCTTTGAATGCACATTCCCATCCCACTGTTCATCTTCAAACTTAATGACCATTATCCCCCCCTCTCCTAAAGGATTGATCATTATATAAAAATGTAATAGGGTAGATTCATTGCTATGAAAAGCAAGAAGTTTTCACTCAATAACATATCAAATTACAGAAAATCTGATTAAGTTGGGGACTTTGGTTACTCTAACCATGGTTGCAAATAATCACTATGATCAAATATGATACATACATACATACATATATATATATATGGACAAATTAGACTCCTCAATTAGCATGATGTCAAGAAAATTGCCATGCACAAAAAAGCACGAAATCAACTGCTCTTCCACGCACTACACATTTTTTTCTTTCATCATAAATTCAGCTGCAACTAATAGTGATAATAATCAATTGATGTATCATAAATATTTCAGATTTGAATCTGCAAACATATATCCCACAACAATCATATCAATCTATACACAGAATGATATCACCAGGCCCAATTACATCAGACTCCATAATTATTTTAAAAAAATAATAATAATTCACCAGACAATCAAATTCCCTCTCTATCAGTTAACAGTCAACGCATTTACACACGCATAAACATACCAATGCAAACATACATATGTAATATTCGATTTCATTAGCAAATTTCACAATGGGAAAAATTAACAATTAGCTATCAAATTGGGAAATTAAATACCAAAACCCATCAAAATTGAGCATCAAACGCACAAAACTTAAAATTTTAACTCACAAACTTCAAGATCGCTGCTGCAGAACTCATCACTGCGACCGAGACAAGCGAAGAGGCTGGAGTCCCACTGAGCCCGACGCATAGGTTCGCCCATGACGCTCCCGTGCCCTAGCGGCAACCCGTCGGCGGTCCAATAGGGGTTGCCGGAAGCTGCCTGCGGAGAATGCTTTTCCGCCGCCGCAGCAGGCGGAGGAGGAGGAGGAGGAGCTGCGATTGGCTTGGTGGCTCTCTTCTCATCGTTGTCTGCGGCTGAG
Organism: Camellia granthamiana; assembly: GCA_036172215.1. NCBI lineage: Eukaryota > Viridiplantae > Streptophyta > Magnoliopsida > Ericales > Theaceae > Camellia > Camellia granthamiana. The sequence goes on along the minus strand of CM069912.1, from coordinate 47,363,651 downwards.
TGCCTTGGAATAAGAGGGCTCGATTCCTCTAGATTTTCCATTGAGAAGTAGAACGAAACCCTAAAAAAGAAATGGAGAGAAAGAGAGAGGGGGGTTGAGAAAATAGAGACCAGAGAGAGGTGGGGAGAGAGAGAGAGATAAACGAAGGGTCAAACGCCTTTCTTTCTCACCGAGGAAGAGTGGATGTGGAGTGATCTGATCGTGTCCAAACGCGTAAGTCTGTAACTCACGCCTCACGCATGGGTAGTTTTTCACGCAATCGCAACTTTTGGGTTATTTTGAGGTAGGGGTGTAATTTTAGCCCGGGAGCTGCGGACGGTCCAAAGTCTGTCCGCGGTTCGAGGTGGTCCTGACCTGTTAACGCCCGGGCTCAAATCTAGCCCGAGGTCTTGGACCATTGCTTTGAAACCCAGCTCGACCTATGGGGCCCAGCTCGTGGCCCGACCCATCGGCCGGCCCAAAAGCCCGGCCCGCTCTGCCTACCCGAGCCCTAATGTTATTTTTAATGGAAAATAATAAAATTTTAGTGAAATTTTTTTTTAAAAAAATTTAAAAAATTATTTAGGTCCGCCCAAAGCCTAAACCCAAGCCCAAGCCCAAGCCCAGGGGCCCGCCTGAGGCTTGGCCCACTGGCTCGCCCAAAGCTCGAACACCTCTGGGCCTAGGCTTGGGCCTGGGCTTAGTTTTTTGGCTTGTGGCTCGGCCCGGCCCGGGTCGATTTTTGGCAGGAGCCTGTAAGGCCCGACATGGGCTCAGGCCAGCCCGAGCCCAGATGGGCAGGGCCGGGCCAAAATTACACCCCTACTTTGAGGCAGGGTGTAAAATTGGCCCGCGGGCTGCTGCCCGATTAAGGCCGGCTAGGTTCAAGCCCAAATTTAGTTTGAGACCTTGAGTTTGGGTTTGAGTAATCTATTTTACAACTCGGGCTGGTCTGTCTTGAAAATTTTTGTTACCACATTGATCTGGCTTGAAAATAAAAATTATTTATTAAATAAGTATTATCTATTTAATTTAATAATTATAATATTTTATTTCATTTTAATAATATATATATAATAATAATTTCTTTGAAAAGAATAAAATTACATAATTTCATATTTTTTTTAGTCATAAGTTCATAATAAAAAAAATATAAGTCATACATAATTCAATTTAAATAACACCACATGAAAACATAACCAAATATCTCATTAATCTTAATTAAATACTCTAGCACAATTTTTCTTTTATTTTTTTTATCCCTTATAAATAATCTATATATATATATCATTTATTTTTTGCACAAAAAAAAAAAAGGCCCGGGCTCGAGCCCAAGGCTGCAAACCCTAATTTGAGTGGGCCTTGGCCGAACTTTTGGCCCATTGGCCGATCCAACCCTAGATTTGGCAGGAGTTCGCGAAGCCCGCAAGCGGGTATAGGCCCGGGTGGGCTGGGTCGAGCCCAAATTACACCCATTCTTTAAGAGTTATTTACGCAACGCATAGGCTTTGTCCCCCGTCTAAATTAAAATGAAGTGTGTTGTTAGACCTTCATGTGTGTTCATCACGGAATCCATATCAATAATTTAAACTATTCAAAGTGTAGAATTCATTGAGTACTTCATGTTAACAAAAAATCACATTAATTAAATATTGATAGCCACTTAATCATAATACATTTATGTCAATAATTTATTTTTAAAATCAATGATCTAAACTGTTCATAGTTACCATTGACACAATTTTGATCTGATCAAATGGTTATCGATATTTGATTAATATGATTTTTTTACAGGGATGAAATATTCAACGAGCCCTAAACATTGAACGGTTCAGATCATCGATATAGGCCTGTGATGGGCCCACAAATGTCCAACTGGACGCTTCAATTGGAAAACCCAACTAGAGAGAAGCTTATCCTTTCACACAAAACCTCTTAAATTATCACACAAAAAAAATAATAATAATAAATAATAATCATTTTGACTTCCTAAATTATAAAATGTACAAATTGATCTCTAAATTATTGAAAAATATCACTTTACTCCTAAATTATAAAAGCGTACAAATGAATTTGCCAAACTATAAAAATGTAGAAATTGAACTCCTTTACAGAGTAGGTCAAAGTGAAACACGTTAATAGTTTAGAGGGTCTATTTCTATAATTTTATGATTTAAGGAACAAAGTGATACTTCTTAATAATTAAGGATGTCCATTTATACATTTTTATAATTTAAAGAGTCAAAATAATACTTTTTAATAATTTATGGGGTCTCTATGTAAATAACTCTTAATTTATTACCTGCCGCCTTGAAATAAGTTTATAGACTTTGTTAAGGTTAATTAAACTAAGACTTCTCAATTAATAAATATTATTTTATTTTTTTACTTATAAATTTGTATATAATAATCCTATCAGTTATGGAAGGATTATAAATTATATGGGAAAACTTAGAAATGAGTCTTCATTTTGTAATTGTTCTCAATAATAAGATAAATTTTACAGAAAAAAATTATGAAAAAAAATCATAATATTATGGAGATTTTGAAAAGCAAAAACAAAATTATGAATTATTCAAATAAGTGTGATATTTTCTACATTGTACCCATAGTAAAAATTCTAGATTTTGAATTTATTAGTTATTGATGAATCAATTCAAGTTTGGAAAGATCCTTGAAAAAATATCACTAATAATTTGGGAAAAATATAAATAAATTTAAAAACTTATATTCATAAAAAAATTCTGAAAAAGACAAGTCATCACAACTTATATTCACATTTAATGATTTATTATTGAAGGTTTAAAATTCCACCAAGGATCCTGTGTTTTTTTCCTAAAGTGGTGTATTGTGTGGTTGAGATTTAATGCTGAAAAATTGATGTGACTTGTCATTAAATCTCAACCACACAAATGCACCACTCTAGAAAACTTTAGGAAAAAAAAAAACTCTAGAGGATCCTTGCTTAAAATTCTCCCCACATCTTTTAACTCATCAAAATTGTAAAAGTCATATTTTGAATGGCAAAATAGAGCAAGTCTAAATATTTAATAAAAAAAAAAACCATTTTCGTCTAATTAGTCAATAGTTTAGAACTTTTCCACATTTTATAAACCTTGACAAGTTCTGTTCGGATTTGTTGGAGAAAATTAAACACTTATAATGGTGATTTTATTTTTTATTTTTTATTTTTTTTGTAGGTTTGAACAATACCATGATGAATTTTATCTTAAGTTTAGTGGACAACGAGTTAATGTAATTCAGGTCAACAAATAATTATAAAAAATAAAAATCTTCAAAATTCAAATAACATTACATGGACCAAGTAAATCAAAATTTTCAAGTGCTTAATGTTTTTTTCTATCATGTTGTGGCTCTTATGCACATAAATGTTCTATTCTATCCTTTTCTTACTCCTAAGAAAAAAGTGTTTTTTTATTAAGTGTTTTTTTATTTTGTTATCTCATGTATATACGCTTGGTCATGCCTTAATGTTAAGGAATTGTTTGGGATGACCTAAATAAGTATACTTTTTGTTTTTTTACGAAAAGATGTGTAAAAAAGTAGAGAGGTGATGTAATGGAAAAAAGATAAAAAAATAAAAAGATGGATTATTTTGGTGTTACCAAACTTGGCCTTAAAAGTCTCATAGATAAAATACTTTCTTATTGGGAATAATATTTACGTCCAAGTTTCACAATTTAATCAAGGAATTTGGCTTAGTGATTGCAATACATCTTTTGTTGTGAGATTTCGAATTCAACTCCTATGATATTAGGGCTGAGCAAGGAATTTGCGAAATCCGTAATCTGATCCAGTCCAGTCCAATCCGATAGGTTTGGATTGATTTTTTGAATCCGTGGTTCGGTTCTGTTGGCTACATATTTTGTAAAAGCCAATTACAATTCGACACGTGGCAGAATAGGGGTATTATGGGAAGAGGATTCAAGTCTTTGATCCCGGTCGTACACGTGGCAATGAATATTGGTTCTTACGTGATCTGAGTAGTACTAGATCAGTAAGGAAATACAAGGTGACGTGGCTTCAACGGTTGCTCATATTCAAATTCAAATACAAGAGGGAAGCTTAACTGCAAGTGATGGCATAGTGGAACTACTTCTAAGGCAGCATGATTGACGATCATGGAGGAGCAGTTCGACGGTTTGAAGTGTAGTTCGAAGGTCATCCTTGACAAGTATAAATAGCAAGGAAGCCCCCAGAAAAAAGCCCCAGACTCAGATCATACAAACCAGTCTTTACTTCATATTTATCTTTTCAGTTTTACATTTCCTGCACTTTAAATACCTGTTCTTTAAATACACGCACTGTACTTCGATTCATAGGAGTAGTTTCAAGTAGATTCAAGTAGGCTGTTGCTGTAAACCTCTTCGAGGCTGAGTTTGGACCATTGTAAGTGTTCATCTTAATAAAATACTTCGATTGTTCTTCACATTAAACTGTTATTTCTCTTAATTTCTCCTAAGTCAAGCCACCAGTAAAAGTCTTCTTCATTGAGGCTGAAAGAACTACAACACAATCGTCTGATAATTGGTTGGCAATTATAATTTCTGTAAGGACTAATTGATCCTTACTGGCACGCTCACATTCACTAAAATACCCTTCGAAAGCCAAAAAGCCAACATATATTTTTGGCACGCCCAGTGGGACTTGTTAAAATGGCTAGACGAAGACGACAAGGAGAAAATGAACGTCTGGAAGAAGGCGTAGAAGGAGAGGTAGAAATACCTAATCCAGAGGATAATGTCGTAACACATCCTGTGGAAACTCCTATGTTATCAGAACCTATGGTCGAACAGACCAGTACTTCTGGACAAGAACCATATGTTCATAATATTGGACGAAACCAAGGAATTGGACCATCCACTATTCCATCTACTCAGCCAACAAATCCATTGGATGGCTTAGTAGATGCTATGGGACAACAATTAATGAACACAATGGAAAGGTGGGCAACATCCTTTTTGGATCGAATGAATAACCACCAACCAACAAACATAAGACACACAGAGGAAGTTTTAAATGTCCCTCAGCAAAGATTGGCTAGAGATAAACAGCCTATGCAAGTTAATGGACAATCTAATGGTCGAACTAGTACTCAGAACTATGAGAGACCATCGCCTCAGTCTTGGTATGAACCTATTTCGAGGCCTGTAATAGGCCAAAATGCCTCAGTACTCAACAATGAACCCACACAAGTTGGTGGATCTGGCCAAGTACAAGAAACTGGCATAAGAATGGTTACTAATCCTATGTTCGAAGCCATACCTGGCACTAGGGGATATAATAATCCCTTGTTCGAATTTATACCCGGGGGGTTGGAAGGTTTTCCTGTAAATGGAAGGGACACAACACCTGTTCCAGCACCTTTCGCAGGTCCTTTCGCAGGACAGGCTCAAAGGGGTTACGCATACCTCCAACAGCAACCTGCACCACAGGGGCAACCAGTCCCAAATGTACCACTTTATGGACCAAGAGGACCACAGGCGCAAGTTTGTCCACCAAACCCTGTGTTTGTCCCTCCCGTAGTGGTTCAACAAGCACAAAATATGGTCCCTAAGGACCAAATTGCTGATATTGTTAGGGAGATGTGTGGACCGATGGCTCGGGGGGTCCAGACTCCTGTATACAGAAAACCATACCCAGAATGGGTAGACAGGGTACATGAATACCCAAGAGGATTCAGAATACCGGATTTTACCTTATTCTATGGAACTGGAAATCAGTCAACAGTAGAGCACATTGCCAGATTCGCTGCTCAGTGTGGTGAATTCACTAATCATGATTACATGAAACTAAGATTATTTCCAAATTCTCTAACTGGGGGAGCATTTGTATGGTACATCAACCTTACACCTGGCTCCATTCAAAATTGGCAACAAATGGAAAAGGCATTTCATGCCCAATTTTTCCAGTCGGAGCCAGAGGTTTCTATGGCAGACTTGGCAAGATTGAGTCAAAGGCCTGAAGAAAAGGCCACTCAGTTTATTGCCAGATTTAAAAGGGCTCGAAATAAATGTAGGGTCATCCTTCCAGAGCCAGAATTTGTAAGATTGGCTCAAAACGGTTTAGAGTTCAGGCTTCGAAAGAAGTTTGACTCAACTGAATTCAGGGATTTGGTCGAACTGACCTATAAGGTGTCTCGATATGAAGCATTACTAGAGGAAGAACAAGATCGAAATAATGCTTCGTATAAGACGTATTATAGAGATCCCAATTATGAGATCGATGCAGCAGAGATTGTGGGTAAAGAACCTGTAATCTGTGAAGCATTAATTCATAAGGATACAACCATCGACCAGCAGTTTAAAAAGAAAGATTTTCACAGAAAGTACTCTTTCGATTTAACAAAAGCAGATGACATTTTTGATCATTTGCTTGCAGCAAATTTCCTTAAGTTACCAAAAGGAGTAAAGCTGCCATCTCCAGATGAACTTAAAGGAAAAGTATATTGTAAATGGCATAATTCTTGGTCTCACTCGACTAAAAACTGCATTGTTTTTCGAGACAGGATCCAAGAGCAAATTCGGAAAGGTAGTTTGAAGTTCCCAGCCAAAACAGAGAAGGCCATGGGGATTGACAGTAACCCGTTTCCAGAAGTTGGAGAAAGCGCGGCTAATGTGGTTGTTCCAAACTTTCAGAATTTATCTCTGCAGGAATTGGAAGAAGTCAATGTGCAAATGCATATTGCCAACCAGACAACTGCCAAAAAGGAGACTAGAAACCCACCAGTCATTGGACAAGGTTTCTCACATCAGAAGGAACACTTTGATGAAGAAGTACTGGATGACAATTCTTTGGAAGCAGTAGTAATGCAGAGGATGTGTCCCAGATGTAGACTAAGCTACAAATGGTTGAAGGGGCTTCCAGGTGACGGTAAGCAATATTACAGGGACGTTCAGAGGCGTCCTAAGTCAACCAACGCTTACAACAAAAGGCCGTATCCGGCTGGTGACAGGCAGCGACCACCAATAGTTGAGCCTGCAATGGACAGGATGCATGCTAAAGGCAAAAGGCCCTTACATGAATCTAAGCCACCCAATTACTACAGAATGGAGAGTTGCCATGCTGAAAGAAGACCGGAGAGGGGCTCATTTCATGGGAATAAAGCCAGGGATTGGCTTCCTAGACCAGCTTCACGAAGGACAGAAAGTGATTACCTTCACCAAAGGTCTGAATCGGGCTCAAAGCATGAGGTCAGAGCCAACCACGTACCTTCACAGCCAGCTTCGAAGACGGCTTCGAAGGTCGAAAAAGGCAGCTCAACATCTAAGTCAGCAAGTTCGTGGGTACCTGGAGTCCCAGACTGGTTTGTAATGCAAAGCAAACCTAAGGAACTGCCTGTTCGAAGAGATGTTGGAATCCAAGGCAGGATGGTCAAGCCTCCTTTGGTGGCTCCGAACAACTGGGTGTTGTTGAAACATCCAAAGACAAAGGAACCAAATATGGTTCCAGTTATTTCCAGATCACAGAGGAGGAAGATTCAGCGCAGGTACACCTAGTACCAGCAAGATTTGAAAGAAAGTGGGGAGAGTTCTTCACTGGTCAAGACAGAAGGAAAGAAAACTTCGAAGTCAGACCATACTCCAAAACCGACCCTACAAAGCAAAGTGGTTTGTAGCAGAGAACAGTTGGCCCAGGTTCATTCTGAACTAAAGGCCAGAGAGAAGTCTAGTTTGGCAGGGCTGGAAAAGGTTCTGATGGAAAGTGATAGCGAAACGGAAGAAGAGATTGGCATGAGCCAAAAGAAGGAAATGATAGAAGAGGAAATGTTCGAAGCCTTCATGGCTGAGCAGACATTCCTGACTGGAGAACCAGTTGAGAAGGATCCTTCGAAGGGATCAGTTAACAATGAAATGCCAGAGTGCAGCATGGAGGATGCTGTTGAAGTCACTGGGCAAGGTAGCCAAGGGGAAGAGAAGGTACAACCAGTCATCCAATTTGGCTCATTTCCGCCAGTGTCAGTCAATATGGTACACATATTGCCTCATGAGTTCCAGGCTGAAGATGAGAACCAAAGTGACCAAGACATGGATCCAATTCTTGTCTCTAGTGAAGAGTCACAAGTGAGCATGGTACAGGATGCTTCTGGAATGGCTATTCCAATGGAAACTGAGTGTGAAAGCGAAGAAGAGGTGAGCATCAACCTCTCATATCCTTTTGAATATCCCTCGAATTCCATGACCCAACATGTCAAGCCTTTGTAGATCAAGGCTTTCTTCGATGGGATACAGCTGAACAGAGTCCTAATAGACAATGGGGCAGCGGTAAACTTGTTGCCGAAATCTTCTCTGAAGAAACTAGGGAAAAAGAATCCCAGGTTGATCCCTACCAGCACAACCATCGCTGGCTTTGCTGGAGACAAACAGATGGCTCAAGGGATTTTACCCATTAATTTGAGTGTTGGAACTAGGGACTGTATGACAGCATTCTTTGTAATCGACAGTAATGCTAAATACAATGCCTTACTTGGGAGAGACTGGATCCACACTAACAAATGTGTGCCTTCCTCCTTGCATCAGAAAATCATGATGGCTTTGGGCAATGGAGAGACAGAGGAGATCGATGCAGATCCCCAACCCTTCATAGCCTGTGCAGACTTTGCAGAGGCCATGTTGTATATTGAGGGAGTAACACCGCTCAGTATACTGAGGAAAGCTGATGGCTCAGCCGAAGTGACAGCTGATGAGGAAGTGACACACCTGAAGCACTTGGTTCAAGAGAGTGCTGATGAAGAGATTGTCGTTAAAGATGACAATGATGCCTGGTTGTAGGCAAAGGAATGAAGAACAAGAAGCCAGGTCTTTGGCTCTGGTTAAATTCTCACCATTGGATGTAAAAACAATAGTCCAGAGAGTACAGGAGCAAGAGAGAGAAGCCATGATAGTTGGCTGTAAACAAGAGCAGCAACAGGTCAGAATTCTGACCCTTGGGAAATACTGTGCATTGGACATTGAGACAAAAGTCCAGGAGATACAGGAAGAGGATGCCTTATGGACAGATTTTGTCTATGAGGAGGAGGGTAAAGATGTTGAACTAAAGAACCTAAAAGCAGAACAAGGTGAGAAGATTGCTTCGAAGGTAGAAGAAACTAGAGAAGAAGCTTCGATAAGTTCTCAAACGCAAGACCCCTTAGAAGAAGTAAATCTAGGGGAAGGTTCCATACAACAACCCACTTATATAAGTGCTTGCTTGAATGTTCTGGACAGAGACCAGTTGTTGGTTATCCTGAAGAAATACAAGGATTGCTTTGCATGGTCCTACAATGAACTACCAGGATTGGATAGGTCATTAGTGGAACATAGGCTCCCTATGAAGCCTAATTTCAAGCCATACAAGCAAAAACCAAGAAGAATGAGTCCAGAAGTAATTCAGAAAGTCAAGGAAGAGATTCTGAGACTACTCAAGGCGGGCTTTATTAGAACAGCCAGGTATGTTGAATGGTTATCTAATATTGTGCCTGTAGTCAAGAAGAATGGCAAAATGAGGGTTTGCATCGATTTTAGAAACTTAAACCTAGCAACTCCTAAAGATGAGTACCCTATGCCTATAGTGGATCTGCTGGTAGACAGTTCAGCAGGGCATCAAGTTTTATCAATGATGGATGGTCACTCGGGTTACAACCAAATATGCATTGCAGAGGAGGATATCCACAAGACAGCATTCAGATGTTCTGGGAATATTGGCACCTTCGAATGGGTTAAAATGCCATTTGGTCTGAAGAATGCTGGGGCTACATATCAGAGAGCTATGAACACCATCTTTCATGATCTCATTGGAGGGTATCTAGAGTGTTATATTGATGACATTGTAGTGAAATCCCAGTCCATGGAGGAGCATCTGTATCATTTAGAAGCAGCCTTTGAAAGGATGAGAAAGTTCAAATTAAAGCTCAATCCCCTTAAGTGTGCTTTTGGCGTATCATCTGGAAATTTCTTGGGTTATGTAGTGCACAAGAAAGGAATACAGATTGATCAGAATAAAGCCAAGGCCATCATTGAAGCCAAGCCTCCATCAAGTAAGAAAGAATTACAAAGGTTCCTTGGGCAGGTTAACTTTCTTCGAAGGTTTATTTCTAACACTGCTAGAAAAACTAAAATATTCTCTTCCTTGTTAAGGCTAAAAGATGAAGAAGAATTTGTGTAGACAACAGAGCACCAAAGTGCTTTCGAAGGTATCAAAGCCTACTTGGCCAAACCTCCAGTGCTGATGCCACCTAAGGGTGATAAGCCCTTGAAGTTGTACATAGCTGCAGCAGAAGATTCATTGGGAGCTTTCTTGGCCCAAGACAATGAAGAAGGCAAGGAGCAAGCTGTTTATTACCTGAGTAGGTTTTTAAATTCTTGTGAATGTAAATATTCAGCTGTTGAAAAGCTGTGTCTCGCTTTGTATTTTGCTGCAATAAAATTAAGATATTATCTTTTACCTACAACTGTCTTGGTAATTGCAACCACAGATTTGGTTAAGTACATGTTATCCAGACCTATGTTGAGGGGAAGAATTGGCAAGTGGATATTAGCCTTATCAGAATTCCATTTAGAATATGTCCCTCAAAGAGCAGTAAAAGGGCAAGTTTTGGCTAATTTTCTGGCAGATCATCCATCTGAAACAGAAAGCCAAGAGATAATGGAGCTTGGTATGGTTAATGTTGAGCCATGGCAGATGTGGTTTGATGGATCGAAAGCCAATGGTTTAATTGGAATTGGTGTTGTGGTTAGATCTCCACAGGGGGTAGAAACTACACATGGTTTCAGAGTGGACGAAGCCACTTGTTCCAATAACCAGGCTGAATATGAAGCCTTAATAGTGGGGCTAGAAATCCTCATTGGATTACAGGTACATGCAGTTGACATATTTGGGGATTTCCAATTGGTAGTTAACCAAGTGAAAGGGATTTTCAAGTGTCAAAGCATAACTATTCTACCATATTATGTTGTTGCATTACATCTGCTTTCTCAATTTCAAGTAGCTAATGTAACTCATGTTCCAAGATTCTTGAATAATAGAGCTAATGATGTGGCTCAGAAAGCTTCGAACTTCAAGAGAAGGGATAATGCCCAAAGGGACATAAGTCAAACAACATATCAAAAGTTGATACCACCTTTGAGTAAAAGGAATGTGGTCTTGGAAGTCAATCATAATGACTTACAAGAACAAGATTGGAGGCATCCAATAATGCAGTATTTGATTGGTCCATCTTCGAAGGCCAGCAGGAGAATCAAATTACAGTCCATGCAATATATATTATATGGTAATGCTCTCTACAAAAGAGGGGGAGATGGTTTATTGCTGGAGTGTTTAGGCCCAAAAGAAGCATTAACAGCCATGGCTGAGGTTCATGAAGGCATTTGTGGTGCTCATCAACCTGGTGTGAAGATGAGATGGTTGCTTCGAAGGCATTCCTACTATTGGCCAACTATCCTTAAAGACTGCATAGAATATGCAAAGGGTTGCCAGGCATGCCAGAAGCATGGCACAATAAGGCATGTGCCTATAACTGATTTACATGCAGTAGTGAAGCCTTGGCCATTCAGAGGATGGGCCATGGATATGATGGGAAAAATACACCCACCCTCTTCGAAGCATCACTGTTTCATTCTAGTGGCCACTGACTACTTCACTAAGTGGGTCGAAGCTAAACCATACAAGGTTGTAGACCAAACAGAGGTTATTGGGTTCATTAAAGATCTGATCCATAGATTTGGTATCCCACAAACCATAACAGTTGATAATGGGACTGTGTTCGATGGGAAAATGGTGAAAGCTTTTGTGGCAGAGTTTGGAATTAGCCTTGTTAATTCCACACCTTATTATGCACAAGCCAATGGTCAAGCTGAATCATCCAATAAGTCCTTGAAAAAAGGAATACAAAAGGTTGTGGAGGATAATCCTAGGGATTGGCATAATCTATTGATAGATGTGTTATGGGCTTACAGAACCTCCCCAAGGTCAAGCACAGGAGTTACTCCTTATGCCTTAGTATATGGGCATGATGCAGTTTTACCTGTGGAGATTAATGTTAAATCTTTGAGGGTAAGATGCCAAGATCAATTAGATCCTGAGCAGTACCATCAAAGTATGTGCTTGGAATTAAAAGGCATAGATGAAGCCAGGATTTTGGCATTAAACAGCATTCTTTTCCAAAAGAAGAAAGCAGCCAAGAATTATAATAAGAGGGTCAAACATATTGGCTTTGATGAAGGTGATTTGGTATGGAAAACAATACTCCCAATAGGAATTAAAAGCCATAAGTTTGGCAAATGGTCACCTAACTGGGAAGGACCATATCAAATTCATAGAGTTCTGCCTTTTGGAGCATACCATTTAAGAAATTTGAATGGGTATGTACATCCCAAGAAGATTAATGGCAGATATTTGAAGCCTTATTTTCCAACCATTTGGGAAACACAAGGAATAAAATAAACATGAAATACAAAAGCATAAGACTATTCAAATGATGGACAAAATTTGTTCTTTTATAAAGAGTTGAGTACATTGTGCCACAAATTGGCCCAGAAATCATTACAATGTCTTAATTGTTTTTGTATAGTGGATTTCCTGCTACTAAGTGATGGAAACAATTGAATAGCTGCAGCCATGTCTTCTTTTCGATCAGCCAGCTCTTGGTTGGTGATGTGCAATTTTGTATCAGTTCTAACCAAGGCTTGGTTTACTGCGGCCAACTCCTCCTCGAGACGAGCTTTCTTCTCCAGCAGTTGGACTCTAAAGTGGGAGGCAAAAGAGTGTTGTTCCTTAAGCGTTGATATCTCAGTATGCACCTGGGAAGCAAAACTCTGGTCCCTAGTTAGCTTCTCATCTGCAGTCTGAGCAGCATGACAAATGTTGAGATAGAAGTCAATAGTAGCTGCAGCCTGAGATAGATGACTTGAGGCATTCAGGCCAGACTGCTCAGCAATGTTGCAGCATTGAAGGAACCCATTCCTGATGATAGGCCTTTGTAGAGCCTCGAAGGGGATCCTCGAAAAAGAAGTCAGCAGTTCCAGGCATGCGTCCATGTCTATCGAAGGTGTAGAAGGCTTGCTGCTGGAGGAAGGAAGACTCTCGAAAATTTCTAGTAAGGAGTCGGTCAAAGCTAATGGCTCAGCCTCAGCACTAACTGCTGGAGAGGTAGAAGGTATGTCGAAGAGACTAGCTAGCTTTCCTTCGAAGATGTCTACCTCATCCCTGGACATAAAGGGTATGGAAAGTATTGTGGTGAAGGACACAGAGGACTGCATGGGGATGGGAGAAATGGATGGAGCATCTTTTGCAGCCTCTATGGTCTTAGCCACTAACGAGTCAAGTGAGGAGGGGCTGGAAGTAGGCATAGGTGATGAACCATGAATTGGAGAACTACTAGCACCCTCTGTAAAAGAATCAGCTGCCATCAGAGATGGAATAGCACTCGGAATTTCTGTGAAGGAAGGAGGAAGAGCAAGGCTCGGAGAAGAAGAAGACTGAGGCAGATTAAAAGTCAAAAAAGGGAGATATGGCTGTAAGCCAAGGAAAAGAGATGCAGGGATGTTTGGGCTCAAAGAAGGTGTATCGAATGTAGGCTTAGAGATTGGGAGCGTGATTTGGATGGTCTTCACATGTTGCATTTGGTCAATTTCAACTGAGATCGAAGGAGGCCTTGCTGGGAAGATAAATGCAGTAGTTGTTGCTACAAGAGGAAGAAATACAAAGGACTGTCAAAATTCAGTATTAAAAGAAAATTGTTGACAAAAAGAAAATAACGGAAGAGTGAAAGAAATTACTTGATCCAGTGGTATTTGTACAAATGGGAGAGCTGCGAAGGGAGTAATGTTTGGCAGCCTGTTGCTTTCTTACTATTTCCCTTTGCAACATATCGGCAGCAGCAGCTTCTTCTCTTAAAATTTGTTGCTGACGTCTCTTCTCAGCCCTTTCAAAAACAATTATGGCTTTGGAATGTTCTTGGTCCACAGCCTTGGCAGCTGCCTCATGAATGGGATCTTTGACTAAGGTAGTGGTCGAAGCAGTCACTTTCCTCCTTTTTCCTATTGCTTGGGCGATTGTTTCGGAATCAGAGTCCTCAGCAAAATCGGAGGGAGAGACAGTCATCTTTCTTCTCTTTTTTCTATGGATTGGTATTGTTTGCTCCTCAATTGTTTTCTTAGCTGTTTCAGTCTGAGACTCGGATTCCCTGAAGATAAGCTCCTCCTCTACCTCCTTAGCAGATGTCTCCTCTTGAACCAAACTAGCCACTCTTGTTTTCCTTATCAAGGGTGACTCGTGCTCTGGATCTTCTTCTTCTTGCGCCTCAGTTATTGTCTTTTCAGGCTCGAGTAGTGTCCTTTTCTTTTGCTGTTGACCACCTTCACAGGAGAAGAATCAAAAATAAGATAAACAAGCATCATAGTGATAGTCTAAGGAAAGAAAACAAAGGCATATACCTTTCTTCGAAGCAGCCCGAGTGGACTTCGAAGGAGTTGATGTAGCAGGAATGGACTGGGTTGTAGGAGGCACAGTGGAGGAAGGGACAGTTTCGGCTCCCTTGGGCTTGGCCACACCTAACACCTCCAGTAGGCTTTGAGGTGAAATGGCTAAGTAGATTTCCATATTATGCTCCCACCAATTTTGGTATCTCTTCAATGCGGTGCCTTCAGGAATGAAAGGGGTGTACTCAAAACTAGCCAAGTCATCTAAGAATTTGAAGACTGCCTCCTCCAGCCTTGACTTCCTAACTTTCAGATCTCTCCTGGTAAGGCTCAGATTGGTATTGCTGCAGAGAGGTATTGGGACCCCTTGGGTGAAACCAAATTGTCTAGCAAATTGAGCAGGACAATAAGGCTCTGCTATACATTTATAAGCTCTGGGGTTCGTGGTCCCGATGAACAGTTCTCTAGGAAGCAGAAGGGAGGCCCATATGTCCTTATGAATAGGTGAAGCACAGAGCCTGTCACTTAAGAAGTGGCTCAACCAAGGTGGACCTATGTTGGTCTCGAAGGGACGAAAGCGGTGAATAGGAAGGGCGGCTGGTAGTTGATGGAAGAAAGAGAAATAAAAAGCAAAAGAGGAAGGATAAAGAGAAGCATTGGCTAGTCTTATGCCATGGGTGAGAGAATGTAACCCAGAAAATTTAAGACATTTGGATTGTAGTTCAGTGAAATAGGCAAAAAGCCAAAGCTGAAGGATCCAGAATGGCCCCCCTTGATTCGCATCTAAAGGCTTCTCACAAAAAAGGGAACAAACTCTATATACATGACCTAGAATGTATGGGGCTAAGGCTACTTTTTTTTGCAAAACAAAGGCCTTGGCGAGTGGAACAAATTCAGGCATAATTCTTTGTGAAGAGGTGCAGAAGAGGAATTTGCAAAGCCAATATAACAAGAAGGAAAAGAGTTCCCTATCAGTTACCGGGCCCTCTTTCTTATTTTCAGCTTTAACAAAATCACTGTAAGATAAGTTAAGTGAGGGTAGGGAGAAAGAGACTGTTGAATCAGGAAAGTCTGGTGTAATAATGGTACCGATGGGGGACACTCCTAGTAGATGGCAAATATCAAGAACAGTATGAGCCATCATCCCACATCTAAATTGAAAGAAATTAAAGATAGGGTTCCAAAAGCATAAAGCAGCAGGGACTAAGAAAGGGTCTTCCGGGATTGTTACCCTAGATAGTCGGAGAGCATCGAGGAGGCAGAGCTCTTGAAGGTCCAATGTCCTCGCAGGGATAACCCGATCATACCACTCTTGCCACTCCGGTCTCATCGTGGGCCAACATCGGTGGGGGCGATTGATTCTCCAGTTCCTCCAATCAAGACCACCTTCATAAAGGAGACATTGGTTTTCCAGACGAGGGTACAGAGCTGGGAGCTCTATAGGGATCTCTTTGAAGATTGGCCCAAGCACGTAGTCTTGTCGCTCATGATGACGAGGGACAAAGACACGCCCGTCAATGGCGCTTTTTCCCCCAGCCTTGTATTTCTCACACTCTACATCAATGAGCCTTTTCAAGGCTACGGATGAGCTCACACGTTCTACGATTGGTACTTCTGATGAAGAAGAGGCCATTGATGGTACGCTTTTTTGAAAAGGGAGGGGGAAAGTAGAAAGAAGTGAGGGATATGAGGGTTTGTGCGTTGAAAGGCAAGTGATTTCAGAACATAAAAAAGGGGGGGCTTTGTGTCTGAAAAATATATTGCGTAAGTCGTTAAGTACTAAAAGTACGAAAATGAGGAGTCTCTTCCAATATTGATAGTTTTTGGAGGGAAAGAAAATAACCCAGATGCTGAGATTAGCTTCGAAGCGGGGTACTTGGCTTCGAAGCCAAAATTTTGGCGCCAAAAATCAAATAACAACGGCTTCGAAATACAGAGGCCGGCTTCGAAGCATACTATATGTTTAAAGATGTTAGGATGTTCGAATAGTGGTCCACTTCAAAGGGTTTAAAAGCCTGTTCGAGGGTTATTAATCAAAGTAATAACCTTTGAAGCAACTCCTGGAATCCTTTAAGGATGAGCACTGTTCGAAGCATTAAAACCTATCAATTGGTTGGAATTGCTTTTGAACCAAAACAGTATGGATTATTCTTCGAAGCAAAACAGTCAGTTTGAAATTGAGTGGCTATATTAACCATGACCATATATTGGTTATAGTTAGTTTTGAGGAGTAATATTGCTAGAGTTCGAAGCATCAATTCCAGGTAATATCAGCCAGAATTGTCAACTATACTCCATAAATTGGAAAAAGACATGTTGGTTCTTTTATCGTTTCTGTAAACAATTGAGTCCAGATTCGAAGGATGAGATTGTTCAATTTGAAGTCGTGAGTTGGCTTTCAAAACAGAGTCAAACAATGTCGAATACAGAAGGACTTTATTTATATTGAGGCCAAGACAATCACATTAAATGACCCTATCTGGGTACAAATTCGAGCTCATAAAAATAAGGAATAGAATAAATAACAAGATCATGGAATTTCATCCAACAATGATCAATGAATGTTTGTTCTTTCTTTATTATTTCTTCTATTTCCTCCAATGTTGGCTGCATAAGCTGGTGTGCTCTCACTTCATAATAGAGCTCTTCTACCTTTATTTCGAAAGCCTCCTCCCTCAACTTTTGTTCCGATTCATCTATAACCAAATCATCCCAATACGCAGAATCTTTATTTTTGAAGTCATCGAAATCTTCGATGAAGTTTTCTGCTTCATATTGGGCATGAGTTCGGAGAGATGAAAGTTGATCCAAAGACTGGATGGTGACCTTGGAATTCCGATGCCAGTGGAGGAGCACTGGAAGTTGGTCCAGGAACAGGTAAAGTTCTGCTTGGGCAATGGGGTTAAGGACATGGCTTCTGGTCAGAATGTCACAAGCCATTGAAAATTCTTGAGAGGGGTGTCATCCTCAAGAACATTGAAGGGCAAGTGAGAGAAGGCCGCAAGCATAAGTTGAGCTTGTTTCCGCTCAGTTGGAGAAGGGGATGATGGAGGATTGTAAGATGAAAAGACTTTGTCCATTGGAAGGGCAAGCCTTAGTTTCTCTATCCAGGAAAGAGTGGGAGGAGAAGAAGGAGTAGATGGTTCTATTTCAGAAGATGGAGAAGATGAAGAAGAAGATGTGGATGCTTCTGTTATAGGAGGTGGCACAGAAGCGGAAGGAACAAAGGCATTAACATAGTCAAGCCAGTCAGAAGAGCAAATCTTCGCCTTCTTGGCTAAAAATGAAGGGGTATACCCTTGTGATTCTTCCAGACATCGGGCAGTGTGCATTATCCTTGTAGGCATAGAGGATGTGTACCAAGCCACAAGCAAATTCTCCTCCAAATTGCGTCGAAGGTCAATGGGCACATAAGGATAGACCACCGAGCTTCGAGCGTAAGAAGGAAAATCTAAAGGGTCAGTGAACTCAACAAAATGGTGATTAATTCGTTCCCTCAAGTCCCAGGACTCAAGTGTTGACCAGTTCGTCCATCCGGAACCCCCAGAAGATGAAGAAGTTGTAGCTTCATCCCAAGCAGAAGTTTGTGAAGAAGAGCTTCCCAAGTCCATATTTGCAACTTGTTGAAGCAAAGTCTTGAGAGTAGTTCGTTCAAAGTACAAGGGGAGTTTAGAGGAAAAACTTCTTGTATCTGTATATTTGTAAACCAAGGGATTAAGGGCAATGTGTTTGTAGTCCAAAGGTTGATAATCTGCGAAAGCCTCCATGACCTGAATATAGAAGGGCGGGTAAAGGTGGCTAATGAATGCGTGGGGATTCTTTCGAGGGGAAACAACATTACTCAATGGCTCTTCGTATGCTTGATCAATAGAGTGAGAAGTCAATTGAGCCATGATACGTTCGAATGTTAAAGGTATTGGGATGTTCAACAAGTTGAGAGTTAATGCCAATGATCACTAAATAGGTGACGGTTGTGTTTCCTGAAGATGGGTTCCATGCACGTTCCAAAAGCGCGGGAAAAGCTTTTGATCCACTAATATCACCAAGTATTGGGTATATTAGTGCGGGGGGTAATGTTGGCTACATATTTTGTAAAAGCCAATTACAATTCGACACGTGGCAGAATAGGGGTATTATGGGAAGAGGATTCAAGTCTTTGATCCCGGTCGTACACGTGGCAATGAATATTGGTTCTTACGTGATCTGAGTAGTACTAGATCAGTAAGGAAATACAAGGTGACGTGGCTTCAACGGTTGCTCATATTCAAATTCAAATACAAGAGGGAAGCTTAACTGCAAGTGATGGCATAGTGGAACTACTTCTAAGGCAGCATGATTGACGATCATGGAGGAGCAGTTCGACGGTTTGAAGTGTAGTTCGAAGGTCATCCTTGACAAGTATAAATAGCAAGGAAGCCCCCAGAAAAAAGCCCCAGACTCAGATCATACAAACCAGTCTTTACTTCATATTTATCTTTCCAGTTTTACATTTCCTGCACTTTAAATACCTGTTCTTTAAATACCCGCACTGTACTTCGATTCATAGGAGTAGTTTCAAGTAGATTCAAGTAGGCTGTTGCTGTAAACCTCTTCGAGGCTGAGTTTGGACCATTGTAAGTGTTCATCTTAATAAAATACTTCGATTGTTCTTCACATTAAACTGTTATTTCTCTTAATTTCTCCTAAGTCAAGCCACCAGTAAAAGTCCTCTTCATTGAGGCTGAAAGAACTACAACACAATCGTCTGATAATTGGTTGGCAATTATAATTTCTGTAAGGACTAATTGATCCTTACTGGCACGCTCACATTCACTAAAATACCCTTCGAAAGCCAAAAAGCCAACAGGTTCCGAATTAAAGAATTAAAAATCCGTAATCCACGGATTGGTTCCGGATTGGAACCGATCCAGACCGTATACAAATAGTCTATATTTTTATTATACATCCTCCCCCATAGCATCTTCTTTTATTCTATATAAAATCTAAACCCAAATCTAAACCCGTATAATATCTTCTTTTATTATTTTTGTTTGTTAGTTTTTAATTTTAATTTATAATGGTCTAAATACTTATGGTGAAACTAGTTTTCTTATAGTTATTTAAATTCTAGAACAGTATGTCGCTATTATAGAATAACATGTTGCTATTGTGGAACTAATATAGCGTTATGTTTATGTTTTTATGAAATTAAAGTATTATATGTATATTTTTTTGTTATTTAATTATGTGAATCCGTGATCCTAAACCGATCCAATCCGTGTTTAAATGAATTGGTTCGGATTGGTTCCATGATTTAAATGGATTGGATTGGTTTCAATTTTTCAGGAACCATTGATAACGGATTAGTCTTGGTTTTACCCCAATCTGGTCCAATCCTGACCATGCTCACCCTTATATGATATAAATATTTATCATATTTGTAATTACTTTCCTATCGATATCCTATCAATTGACAAAATAAAAATAAAATAATAATAATAATAATAATAATAAACAAACAAAATTCAATAAGGTCACCTCAAGATTTTAGAGTCATGTGTAACAATATTAATCTATATCTATTTATACTATTAGAAAAATACTATTGTACAGACCCTTCTAAAAAATAAAAATAAAAAACTCAATAATATCGTAACTAATTTTAAATCTATAATTTCGTAGTCCCACCATCAAAATGACCTACAACCAACCTCAGAATGGTTTGTAATTGACACCATTTGGAACCATAACTTTAGATATAATATATAAAAGTGAAAATAAGTATTATACCATGACCCAACTTCATAAAGCTAATGGACAGTTCTCCCATGTCTTTGGTAATGGAATTGGTTTACAAAATAATAATAATAATAATAATAATAATAATAGCAATAATAATAATAATAATAAAAATAAAAAATTGTTGTTACAAAGTTTGTAGATGTGATGATTGTCACAAATTAACAAGGTATATATGGTTTATGTTAGGAAAAATAGATGATTTCCCACAAGTAAATCAACCTGGAAATAAAAATTAATACGGAAAAATTAAATCAATAATGACGCAAGAATTTTGACGTGATTCTCTCAATGTAAGGTACGTCCACAAGAACGAAATCGAATTCAACTATCAACCAAGAGTTTTCAAACGATTACAAACGAGACAAGAATAGTCTTACAAACCACCCTTAGGTGAATTTCAAATAATCACAAAATAATCAAGATGAAAGATCTCACCAAATAGATGATCAAAAATCTTCAAAACAAAGTGGAAGAAGACCCAAAATAACGAATCAAACCAACCCACACGATAACTTGAACAAGCTGTCGCTAATTCCAAATAATCAATCACAACACTAGCATAAACACAACAAGCTATACTTTTTGATCCAAAAAGCACTATCCCACCAAATTGATCATCACAGCTGCTTCTCTAGCAAGTATAAACTATTGTTTTATTTTGGGTTTTTTATCAAAATCCAAGTTACCACCAAATAGATTTTTAAATACCCATTGGGTCTCCAAAAGTTAGATATAATATATAAAATATATTATAACTAACACCAAATTAAATTCAAATTTTTTTAATAAACCAATTGGGTCTCATACTCCACTAAGGAGGTATATCCCAACAATTCTTCCCCTACCAACTTAGGTGGAGACATCAACCATACCTGCCAAAGTTCAACACTTCAAATGTTTGTCCTTCGACAGAGTCTTAGTCAACATATCCGAAATATTATCATCCGTGTGAACCTTTTCGAGTTGTAACAATTTCAAATCTAACACATCACGAATCCAATGATATCTCACATTAATGTGTTTTGATCTCAAATGAAAAGTGAAATTTTTACTCAAATGAATAGCATTTTGATTATCACAATAAAGCACATACCTTTCTTGCTTCAAACCCAACTCTTGCAAAAATTTCTTCAACCATAACTCTTCTTTGCAAGCTTCCGTAATGGCGATAAATTAAGCTTCTGTAGTTGAGAGAGCAACACATTTTTATAATTTAGATTGCCATGCCATAGCTCCTTCTGCAAATGTCATCAAATATCTCGAAGTAGATTTCCTAGAATCAACATCACCGGCCATGTCGGAATCTATGAACCCATCAAGTATTGTCTTACCATCCCTAAACCACAAACACACCTTCGAAGTCCCTCGAAGACCTTAAAATCCATTTCATCGTTGCCCAATGTTCTTTACTCGGATTAGAGAGAAAACAACTTACCACACCAACAGAGTGAGCAATATCCGGCCTTGTACGAACCATGACATACATCAAAGAACCAACCGTTGAAGCATAAGGAATTTTCAGCATCTCTTCCTTATCTTTCTCACTTGTAGGACATTGATTCGAACTAAGCTTCAAGTGACCCGCAAGTGGACAACTAACCGGCTTTGCTTTATCCATATTGAACCTCTCAAGAACTTTCACAATATAACTTTCTTGAGACGACCAAATCCCTGTTTTGCGATCACGAACAATTTTCATACCAAGTATTTGCTTAGCAAAAGACTTATTCAAGCTGAATAGAAGACATCTTCACAATCGGCAATAAAATTTCATCAAAGTCAACACCTTTCTTTTTCCCAAAGCCTTTCGCAACAAGACGTGCCTTGTACCTTAGATTCTTGCCATCATTCATCAATTTGAAAATCCATTTATTTTTCAAAATTTTCTTTCCCTTAAGCAACTTCACCAAATCATAAGTGTGATTTTTAAGTAAGGAATTTATTTTCTCTTCCGTGGCCTTTTTCCAATTACTTTTCTTTATATGCTCAATTGTTTCTTAGTAACTCTTGAGCTCCCCTTGATCTGATATTAACACAAATTCATTGAGAGGATACTTTTTTGAAGGTTGTCGGTCCCTTGTAGATTTCCTCCACTCAAGTTGTGATGGCAGCTCTTGAATTGGATGATCTTCCTTAATTTTTGGCTCAACTTCATTAGGATTAGTATCATCCTCCGCATCTTCAATAGATGGCTGCACATCTCTTCCATTTTTATCATCCATTGAAGATGAAGGAGATGGATCCATGTCAATGAGATCACTAGTTTTTGGCTCATGTTGATCACTTTTGACAAAGTCTTCAATTGTTTGGTCTTCAAGAAACACAACATCATGGTTTCGAATAACTTTCTTGTCGAGCAGATCCCACAATCTATAACCAAATTCATCACACCCATAGCCAAGAAAAATGCATCGTCTTGACTTGCTATCAAGCTTGGATCTCTTATCCTTTGGAATGTGAACAAAGGTTCGGCAACCAAACACTCTCAAATGCTCATAAGATGCATCTTTGCCAGTCTAAACTTTTCGAGAATATCACCATTCAAAAGATAGGAAGGAGACAAATTGATCACATCAACCGCTGTCCTCATTGCCTCACCCCAAAAGGATCTTGGCAATTTAGCATGTGAAAGCAAACACCTTGTTCTTTCCACAATGGTGCGGTTCATCCTCTCTATAATGCCATTTTGTTGAGAAGTCTTCATAACTGTCTTTTGGTGCAGAATACCTTGACTACGACAATACTCATCAAATGGCCCAATGTATTCACCACCATTGTCTGTTCGGATGCACTTTAATTTCCGCCCTATTTCTCTTTCAACCATGGCCTGAAAATGCTTAAACATATCTAGAACTTGATTTTTAGTTTTTAGTGCAAAAACCCAAACTTTTCTTGAATAATCATCAATAAAAGTAACAAAAAAAAGTGCACCATTATGTGTTTTAACTTTTAAAGGACCACAAACATTGGAATGAATCAACTCCAAAACATTTTCTTTTCTAGAAGCAACATTTTTATGAAAAGAAACTCTATGTTGTTTGCCCGTCGAGCAATGAACACAAGTTTTAAGATGCGTACCTTTCAAACCAGGTAGAAGCTCTTTCTTGAACAAAACTTGTAGCCCCTTTTCACTCATGTGCCCAAGTCGCTTGTGCCATAATTCGGTAGAAGTATCATCTTCAAGTGCATTGATAACACTTTTACAAATTTTTCCTTGTATCAAATAAAGTGTATGAGTCTTCCTACACTTAGCCACGACCAAAGAACCCTTTATGAGCTTCCATTCTCCATCACCAAATTTGTTGTTGTAGCCTTCATCATCTAGCTTCCCAGTAGAGATCAAATTGAGGCAAATGTCTGGAATATGCCTTACATCTTTAAGCAACAACTTGTGTGAAAATTGAGTTTTTCAGACCACTCGAGCAGTCATTTGGTCGCTTGAGCGGTGATCTTCAGCTTCCAGTAGTTGGCTGTTTTGCAGGCAAGATCGCTCGAGCATTGGAGTTGTCGCTCAAGCATGGAATTCATACTCTTAGTATTTTCACTATAGCTTTGCAAAACTTCTGGGACTTCTCTTTTTTTGCTTGAGCAGTGGAATGATCGCTCGAGTATAGGAAGTTGCGCTTGAACAGTCTGTTCAGGATCAACCAATATAAAAGCCACTTTTTGTTCATTTTCTCTCATTTTTCTCTCTCTCCCCTCTTCATGTCTTAAAACCTTAGCCACAAAACCTTTGATTTCATCTTATTATACCAAGGATCCACCTTAGATCATGCAAGATTAGTGAAGAATGAATGATGTTCTTCCTCTTGACCGATTGGATTTCGATTTCATCGGAGTTCGTGCTTGGGTCTTCGTTGTTTGCTCACCTTCTTGAGGTAGGGAGTTCTTTTAACTCTAATCTTTAAGATTTAGTTCGATTATGTTGTATTATGGAAAGTTTGGATTTCTTGAAAAGCAATGGCTGGCTGCTTACTTGATAGTGGTTGACAAATTAATATTAAGGATTTTCCCATCTAAACAAGCCACTATTTTCTATATGAGATTGTAAATACAGTTTCATGGTTAGACCTTTGACCTCTAATGCACACTGTAAGAAGCTAATTACCAAGGCATAGCTACCAAGAAAGCTAGAAGCATTTTTCAGGAACAAAGTTGTACAAGAACTGAAGTCCAATGCAGACGAAGCTCAGTTGTTGTTGCAACTGCAAATATTGAAGTAGCAATTAAAGAGTTCCACACTGGATTTATATTTGTTGTGGTTGTGCCTTAGTATGCCCATTTTATAGTTATTTTTGGATAATTCTTGCGAATATATTTGGCTTGAAACACCCCCGCCCCAACCCCCCAACATTAGTTTCACCCATGTGTGGAGACAATCACCACCGAAAAGGGAAAAAATGAAGAAGTACAAGCTCACCCTATTGATCAACCAATGACCAGCTGTAAAAATCACTTCTTCCACTTGATTCTTCAAAAGATAATTGTAATATCGGTAAGAACATCCTACAGTGTATGTTGCACTCATGAAAGATGGTGGGTTCAGGTATTTGTTTTCTTTCTTTGGTCATGTAGCTAGGGTAAATGATATTTGCTACGGTAAATGATATTTGCTACTTTTGCAAGACCAGAATAAGGAAAAAAATATAGTAATGATATATTCATTCTAGCTACACTAGAGGCATATCTAATAATAAAATCATCTGTTTTGAAATCAAGTTATACTCTATGATATAACACATGCTCATTCCTGTTGAATTTGTTGTTGAAGTGCGACCTTGGTGTGTTAAGCCGTCTCTACAACCATGTGTGGACTCCAGAAACCAACTTTAATTTGTTTTAGCTTAAACAATGCACAAAACTACCTATCAATGGAAAAAAGTTAAAATAAATCTTGGCTAGTTTATTTTATATTGTCACCCTTTCATTTTTTACCTAGTTTTTTTATTAGCAAAGTAAAAATTGCATTAAAAACATGAAATGAAGTATGATCTTTATTAGCTATGACTCAGCACTAGGCTCTTGTATGTTTATTTATGATTGCAAATATCAGTCTTCTTTATTCTTTTCTAGGAGATTGGCATGTTTTCAATGCAAATGCTCACTTGATGCTTCTTTAAATATTGATGTAGCTACTGCCTGAATATATATATATATATATATCTATACACTTATATATAAGAGGGAGTTAGTAGTTGCTCCAGTAAACATGGCTTTCTTTTGCTATCCGTTTTTGTCATCTTTTATTCTGTTCAGCTTTTGTTTTATTGAAGAGTTTTGGATTAATTGGTAATTGCACATATTACTCACTCTCTGTGTAGAAGAACCAGTACGTCTCCCTCTTGGTAGCCATGCCTACCTTTTCTCTCCCACTATGCCCTCTCTCTCTCTCTCTCTCACAGTCCTTACATCTCTCTTTCAATTTCTCGACAATGATAGTGAGATCACATTATGAACGACGATCCATGGCTCATGATGATGATCTGAAAATTGTATCGAAAATGGGTTAAATGTTGACGATTTGGATGACAATGGGTTTATGATTTGTACGATGATCTCGAAGCTGTGTTGGACCAGACTGTAACAGCCCCGAACTATGATTAGCCACTAATCCATGATTAAGAGTACCTAATCAGTAATTAAGAAGAAATTATGAATTAATTGCATGCATATTGCATTACTTATGTTTATATCTGTCTACTGTAGAAATATTTGTTTGTATTTCTATTTTGTTCTACGAATTGAAGACCTTATCAGCATCTGATCACAAAATTGACTTGATTTATGTGTTATTTGGAATTTTTGGAACATTATGGTAGGATTAATTGAATTTCAATTCAGAATCAGATTAGAATAATTAATTCTAATTAGTTAACCTTAACTCAAATTAATTAAGTTCTTTGATTAGCGTATATAAGGCCTATGTAACACCTTAAAGCGATATCATCTTCACCATTTGGACATTAAAACGTGTGAGAGAGAGAGAGAGAGAGAGAGAGAGAGAGAGAGAGAGAGAGAAAGAGTGAGTGTGTGTGCGTGTGTATGTGTGTGTAGAGCTTGGAAACCAAAGGAGATGAAGAAGAATTGTAGAGAATTCAAGGTGTTGAGAACCAATTCATGCATGCATGTGCATATCATGAAGTTTTAGAAGTATGTTAATTCACCTATTTCACTTGATTCCATGTAGTACCCAACTAAATTACAAACTAGAAGCTAGAAATTCTTACCTTAGAAGCTTAATTGTGTTCTAGATGTCCAAATGGTTGAGTCACTAAGCTCAACACCTTGAATTCTCTACAATTCTTCTTTATCTTCTTTGGTTTCCAAGCTCTACACTCTCTCTCTCTCTCTCTCTCTCTCTCTCTCTCTCTCTCTCTCTTACGTTTTAATGTCCAAATTGTGAAGATGATATCACTCTAAGGTGTTACATAGGCCTTATATAGGCTAATCAAAGAACTTAATTAATTTTAGTTAAGGTTAGCTAATTAGAATTAATTAGTCTAACTCTTTGATTCCGAATCGAAATTCAATTAATCCTACCATAATGTTCTAAAAATTCTAAATAACACATAATCCAAGTCATATAGCACCCCGATTTGAATTCGATCCGTTGATGTTTTGGATCCGGGTTTCATTGCCTTTTATGGTTATTCATATCTTGTTTCTCTTGTCTTCCCCTTATTGTGGTTATCGGGTTGTAGTTGTGTGTTTGGAACAGGTTGGTTACTTATTTTTTCAAACATTTGTTGCCCAAGTTTTGGGCATTCTTGCGCTTGAGCGGGCTTCGCTAATTTTGCTCCTCCACTTGAGCGGGAATTCTTGCGCTCGAGCGGGGCCTTCGTCTGCAAAACTTTTGGAAGTGAGTATTCCAAGCTCGAGCGGACCTTTGTGTCTGACGCTCGAGTGCCAGTTTCCACGTTCGAGCGGACCGTGTGTCTTTATAAGGTCACAGCATGCCGAAAAAGTCACTTTTTGCTTTTCTCTCTCTTCTCTCTCTTCCTTTCCGCCATTGTTAGGGTTTCTTGGACCTTAAAGCTTGGGTTTCATCTAGTTGCACCCATTTTCTACCCCTAGTCTTATAGATCAAAACGTAGTGGGTCACGAGGTCTTCATTTTGATCCGTGTGGATCGTGTTTTTGTCGCCGGTAGATTTTCAGCTTTCCTTCTCTTCGCTTCAAGAGGTAGGGATTCTTGAGCTTCTCTTCAATACTTCTTTATAGATAGACTTGTGGTATTTTCATTATGTTAAAAACCATAGTTGATGGTTGATTTTGTTAAAAAGCATATGGGTGGATTTGGGTTTAAAATGGTGAGATTGTGGATTTATGTAGGTTATAAATCATGTTTAGAATGCAAATTGGGAGGGTTTGGTATATCGTTTGTTACTTTGAAATGTCAAAGACAAGTTTAATGTTTGAATAGATATGGAGTTGTGATATGGTAGTTTATGAATAGTTGAGGTGTTTGGGTTAATGTTGGTGGACGTAGCCATTGTGGTGTTTGTTGGGATGTTGGGAAGTAAGGTTTGATTTTCAAAATAAAATGAACAGGTTATTTTTTATAAACCTTGAGGATTTGTGATGAACGGGATGGTGGGACTTCCCTATGGGCTTATCTATTGTTTCAGATTATGTGATTGACGTCTAGAGTTTTGTCCTTGGCCATCGGTGGAGGATGGTGTTGCTTGTCGCTAGAGATAGTCTATGAATAATATTGTAAGATGGGTTATGCGATGTAACACGTGGTATTGTCCTTGATAAATGAACATCGTGAATAGGTTGAACTATGGATTATGTTGTTTAAAAGAGAATTGGAACGTTGTAATTGTTGTTACAATTGAGAAATGGTTATTGACTGGTTATGTCTTGATGTTTAGTAACTAATGAGGTATTTTGGGAATGTCTGAAATTAAAGGAAAACTCGTGTGAAACTATGGTTCGCGAAGTATATTTTGAAAAAGGAATGGCATTAATGTAATTAATGGACTATGACTATTATGATGGTAATTGAACTAGGTGTATTTATTACACCCGTGTAGTATTCTATTGATTTGCTTGCTATGCTCTTGATTATGATGATGTTTGGGGGTCCGTTTTCCGCCGTATCATAGCTAGCAAAGCGTGGTGCCTTGACAGAGGTTTCCTCGTCCTTTCCGGCTTGCGCCAGGTAAAGTGTGAAAAAGGGGGTCCATTTCCCGCCGTATTTTAGCTGGCAAAGCGTGGTGTGTTATGATAGGTTCTTCGTTCCCTTTCGGTTTGCGCTTGGTAAAGTATGACCTGAGGAGCACCTCCTTCCGAGTGAGGCTAGTAAAGTGAAATATGGTATTAGTGTTATAGATCTGCCATCCGTGCTGTAGGCCGGTAGAGATGGAATTGGTAGCACGTATTATTTCTGTTACCTTGTTTTGTAGATATGTGGTATTAGTGTTATGGATCTGCCATCCGTCTTGTAGGCTGGTGGAGATGGAATTGGTAGAATGTGTTGTTCCTGTTATCTCATTTTGTTTATTTATTTATGTGTTGTCGGTTTCTCACATCAAGAAGATGAAATTGGAAGTATGTATTACTTCAATTGTCTTGTTTTGGATATATATATATATATGAGTGTTGTCAGTTGGCTTATTGTGGAGATGAGATTGGTGGTATGTATTACATTGAGTATCTCATTTGAAGGTGTATATGTTAATAGTTTCATGCCGATCTTTTATACTTGGACCTATGGCCAAGGAAGGCTGTAGACATTTATGTTGGGATATAAAGAGAGGTAAATGGTTATGGAATATTGAGAGGTGGGGTGAGAACCATGAGTTGCTTGTGGAACTATATTTTCAGAATGGTTGTTTAAGTGAGATTCTTGTTTTGTTAAAGTAGGAAATTTTATCAAAGAAAGACTGAGGTTTCAAAACATTTTCTTTTAGAAATAATGATGGGAATGTAAAGGAGAATTATTAGTTTTCATGCCAGAATGTGTCAAGAGGAACATTTTGAGAAACATACAGTTATATGTGTATACTTTTTATATCAAATGTCACATTACATATATGGTATGACTTGATGCACTCATGATCATATTTATCTATATATTGTGATTGGTTAGGATCTTTGGGATCTCTACTGGGCTTAGCGCTCATCCCACATGTTGATTAACTTTTTCATGTGCAAGACTGGAAGGATCGTTCGTGACTTAGAGTCTCTTAATTGTTGGCCACAGGGCCCTTTATTTGTAGGCCGAGTGCCATGTATTGTACAAGGGTAAATCCCTTTTGTTGTATTTATTGTTATTCAATGTAAGCCTAAGGGCATAATACTATTTCATATTTATATCATCATTGTTGTTGTGAGAGAATGATATTGTTTATTATTGTTTATTCTCAACTAAATGGAACTATTATAATGGATTTGGTAATGTTATTCAAGTAATAAAATGTGGGGCGTGACAACTTGGTATCAGAGCGAGCCGGGTCAAATACCTTGGGCTCGTGGGAAGTGGTTTTACCATAGTGGGTTTGCTATGCTTGGTGAGGACGTTGCATATAGATGATGCATGTGTTAGGACTTTACGTGCTGCATTTGTGTGAGCATGGGGTTAAGTTTTTTGGATAATACTTATCACCGGTGAACTTACTTTGAGGTTCTATTGGAAACACGCCTGATCAACGTGGTTTCTGATAGAAATTCCTTGAAAGTTCCGGGGTGAGTAGTTATCTCGTTAACTTGATTCGATTACGTGGATTAAGTGTTTAATTACTTCTATGTGATAGGATTACGTGTTTTGGGGCTAAGTGTGTCTTGTAACTTAGTGGGGGTTAGTGTGTGCCTCAGGCGAGGTCGTTGTGTTATTACTAAGTTTATTTCAGTTTTGATTTTATAGAATGTCTTCTCGATGAAGTAGAGGTCGTGGGAGAAGTAGGAGTGTCGGTAGAGGCACGACTATTCCATTAATGCCTGCCCCTGCAGCATCGGATGTGGGTGAGGAAGTTGCACGTAAGATTACGAGAGCGGTGAGAGATACTCTAGCTCGCAATAAGGAGAACCATGGGTGTAACCTTAAGTTGACCAAGGAGTTTCTTTGCTCCAATCCACCTGTGTTTTGGGGGGAGCCTAAGCCATTGAAGGCTGATGATTGGTTAGAACAGATTACCAAGACTCTTGATATGCTCAAAGTCGAAGACAAGGAGTTGAGGGTCATGTTGGCTGGTTTCCAATTCAAGGGGGACACCAGTTATTGGTAAAGGTCTGTGTATGAGAGTTTGGTCCTCCCTTAAAGAGTTTGGTCCTCTAAACTCGAATTACCTTCATTTTGGAAGAACACCAGATCTAAAGGAAACAAATCAGGGTATCTCTTCATCATATCTTCTTCAGTCTCCCAAGTTACATAAGTCCCTCCATGGTTTTGCCAATTAACCTTCACTAATGAAATTTCTTTGTTCCTCAATCTTTTGATTCGGCGATTCACAATTTGAATTGGCCTCTCTTCATATGTGTAGTCCTTTTTCCAAAGCATGTGTGTTGGCTCAATAACATGTAATGGATCTCTCAAAATAATCTCGAAGCATTGAGACATGAAAAACATTGTGCATACTTCTCATAACCGGAGGTAAGGCCACTCGGTATGTTACGGAGTTGATTTTCTCTATAAATTGAACATAGCTTTACAAAGTTATTACTCACAGTTAGCTCCAAAAGCAGACAGACAGAGCAAACAGATCAAAAAGCGTACAACACGTGACTTACACAACATAATAGATACACATATTGAAACACACACTCGGATAATACTTAACTTCTTTCTTCATGTTCTCAGTGTGTTTCTAAGTCTTATCCTCATTATTGTGTCTTAATCAGGGCTTAAGAATGCCTAGAATGCAATGAGGATGCCAAAATGTGATTCAAAACACTTAGTCAAATTTGCTGAAAACAGGATTTTCGCTCGAGTGAAACTTCTTTCGCTCGAGCGGAGGTTCAAAAATAAGGTGATTGCTTGAGCGAAACTTTGGTTGCTCGAGCGGTCTGCAAACTCTGCAAAAGTACTGGTTACATGATTTTTTCGCTCGACGGTCGCTCAAGCGTAAGATTGAGTAAACAGAGTCCTCGCTCGAGCGTAACATTTGTCGCTCGAGTGGAAGAGCAAAACAAATAGTGTCGCTCGAGCGTAGGTTCTGTTGCTTGAGCGGAGATGCAGAACTCTGGAATTTCAAAATTGCTCTTCAAGCTTCAAAATCCAATTCTCTTGCACCAAAACATGTTCCTTTGGGCCAAAACTTGAGGAAACACTTGTAAACTTATAATACATCATGAATTAAAGATCATTTCGCAAAATCAAGGCCCAAAAGCAAGTCAATTACTCAAATTAAGCTTGAAACTTTGATCTATTGGTTTAACTATGTGTTCAACCAATTTCAAATGAGGTATCAAAGAGCCTCTGTTTTCAAGCCATTGTTCCTACATTGAAGGCCATCGTCTTCAACCAAAGCTCTTGTTTGGGTATCTCTGTTTTTTTTTTGGTTTCGTTTTCTGTTTTAATTTGTTCTAACTTAATGTTTTTTTTTTTCCCTTCTAATTTCCGGGAGTCAATCTTTGAAGCTGAAACACAACTAAAATAGCTAACAATCTTATTTTTTAAAAGGTAAATAAATATTATCACCAATTCTTCATTGTTTGTGGAGCTTTCTTTCTTATTCTTACTTCTGTTATCAATTTTCTCTGCTTTATTTCTTTGGTTTGTTATTCCTTGCTCTAGTTTATTTTATTTTTCAAGGGAAGTAGACCGAAGTCTCAGATTTTGCTTTCTTTTGGCTACAAATTTGTTTTCCATATTTGTTTTTTGGTTTCATGTCTTTTTGCTTCAATGTTATACAGTGACTATAGATAGAACGTATGAAAGTTCATATCACTCTTTGTTACTTTTTATCAAGTAATTAGAACCAAGGGAAGGCCACTTTAATCTTTTCAGTGAACTTTGCAAATTAGGTATTTACGAAGCCAACCACACAATTCAAGTAGTCTCCAAACATATAGCCTTTTTAATGCTAATGTGATAGTCAAACCTTTTCTGCAATCTCAGTTGTGACCACCCCTTAACTAGTTGTATGAGGTTTTTTTTTTTTTTTAATATCTTATTGCCAAAATAAATAAATAAAAATAGTTCTTCTTCTTTCATGGGTAACCCCTTATTTCTTATTATTCTAATTTCTTTGTTTGTGTATTTTTTAAAAATATGTTTTATTTTTATATGCAAGTATTGATGGATGCTTTCTAATCTTTTTGATTTTTAAATGTTTAGGATTGCATTAGATTGGTGATTGAATTTTTTATATTTGTGGGCTAACTTTTTGTTGGCTTTTGAGTGATAGATTTACAAAGATTTTGAGCTTGTCATTTCATATAGATAATTACTAATTTCATCATTATGGGATTTTTTGGCCTTTTGGGGGTAGCGATTGAGGTGCTTACTTTCTCTCTCATTGTTATGGTCAAAAGGGCTACTTTTAAATAGTAGCTTGATTCCTTTTGATATTGCATTTATATCTAGGTTCAAGATAGATTCTTGGTTTTTTTTCCCCCCCTAATAGATCTGTTAGGAGGTGTTGCCATCAAACACTTTGTATCAAAATAGCTCGGTCATAGTTGCTTGAAGTTCGATTACTTTATTTAATTGTTCTTTTTCTGGCAGTTAGAACATATGTTAGTTTGCAGCACGTAGATACGTAAAAGCAAAAATATCCCTTCTTTAGTAGAAAGATAATGAGATTCCTCATTACTCACTTGTGATGATTAACTGTTATTTTTTTGAGTCATAGTTTCTATGTGTTCAACCTTTGATAAAAGGTATCTTTAGAATCCTCCAGTATATCTTTGGGCTTTTTGCCTTGTGCTGAACTCCCTCAGAAAGCTACTAAAAAGGGAAAAGCACCCATAATGTTTGATTATTGGCTTCTTTTATTTTTTTAATAAGTTGCCCCTTAGATGACCTCTTATCCTTATTTTAATTGGCCTAGAGTCTTCTGAAACAAACTTGTGCATTACTAAATGCATAGTGGTTGCATCTTATCCAATCTAAGACATGTAGTTCCTTGGGTGTTAAACTATTTTTTTACATTGATGTCTTGAGAAATTTAGAAGTTTATTGTAACAAGAGACAAACCTCCATTCTCAAATGAATCTCAATTGATCATTGTAATTGCTATACAATTTGAAGTATAACCTTAAATATTTTTATGTTCATCTACAATGTTGATGGAATCTACTTCTGTAGTAAACTATTCAATACTTGTCATTGCATTTTTTAGATTTTTAGTGCACCTGATGGCAATTTTGTTCAACATAAGCTGCCATTTTATCATTTCTTAACCACTCTAAATTAATAGTTTGCAAAAAGTCATGGTAAGTATATTAAAAAAGGAAATGTGGAAATACAGAAACATCACTTGTGCATTTTGTGTTTTGCAAACAATAAATTTACCTTTTTCTTTCTTTTTATGCCAAGTTGCCAAGCATTATTTTGAAATTTTGCTTCAAAAAATGTGGTTTTGACATCAATTCTTATTTACAAATTCAGGATTTTGAAATGTTTCTTAAAAAATAAATGAAAGGTGCTTTGTAATTTTAAAAATTGCCACTTTCACATCGTCTTGGTCATAGATTTTGTAGAAAATTAATCTCGGTTCTGCATAAATTTACTGTTATTACTTGAGATCATGACTAAGCATATGATTAAACTTGATCTAAGAAATGGACTGCATGTATTCTTTAAAATTTCTTAGATAATTTTGATATCTTATAGCCACTAATGTGAAACCAAACTAACCTAAATTCTTTCCAATTTTGGTGAATCAAGCATATGTGTTTGTTGAGTCAACTATCTTTCTGTGGTGAATTAGTTATTTCAATATAAGCATGGCCCTGCCTTTGAGACAAAATCTTCAAAACAAGCATCTATCTTTTGTTTGTTAATTATCATGTGTTTCTTATTTGTGTCTTGCCCTTTTTTATCGTACTTTTCTACATATTTTCAACAATATAGATACACTTGATGGCCACTTGATTCGATATAATCATATGCATTCATAGACAAAATTACTTTTGTCCATGCGTTTATTGCAAATTATGCACTACTGTTAAGTGATCTTTCTGGTCCACACTATTCATCTTCGAAGCTGAACTTTCTGATATTTGTATTTTTGAAATGTTTAATGCATGCTAGATTGGGCTCTTCTTTCTAGCTACGTACATTAATACTTGATATACTTTTTCATCACAAATTGTAGAGATCATGGACTTTGGTTATCCCCAAAATCTTTCTCCAAATATCCTAAAGTTTTACATCACTCATGAAGAAGCACACTCACCATTCTCGTCAAAAGGTTAGATGCTTGCTTTACTTTCTTATTTTAGCACGATTCTTTAGAATTGGACCAATGTTGGTCCTTTTTTTTTTTGTGGTAAGACCAATGTTGAAGGTTTGTTCTACTTGTGATGAAATGTCTTATTTTGTTTTTTGGTAAGACCTATGTTGAATGTCTATTCTACGATGGTCAGATGATTAAATTCATAGTTTAGGTCACTATTTTGTTTAAATCTAACATAATTATTTTAATTTCCTTTTAGTTTTTTAAGCAGATAAGAGTCCAACTAAGATTCTCTTTAGTAGGAATAAGGAACACAATTTCCTTTTCAAACCTTCCAGGTAGCAATTGGTGTTTCCCTCCCCCCCCCCCCCCCAAAAAAAAAAAAAATATTGTATTGTCCACTTGCCTTTTCTTATTTTTACTCGATTTTTGGTTTTGCTAATACTTATAGATAAATGTTCTTTGTGTGCATATATTGTGCTCTTTTTGCGTCTTTGGGTATGAATTTTTGATCCACGAGGTTTTGTAAATGAGTTTTGATTTTCTTTAAAGTTACATGTTTTAGTTATGGCCCAAACTACAAATTTTATTTAGCTATGTGAGGAAAAAGTGTTTTCAAAGTGCATAGATTTGTGGTTATTCTTTTTCTTATGCATGTATCTATTATTTTTCTCAATCAATATTTTACAATTTTTGTTTCCATTTAACTCCCTCTTTTCTTTTTTGGAGGAGGTGTTGGGGTTGATAGACTCATCCGCTGAGCATAATATTTATATACATGCACGGAGTAGTCCAGAGCCACCATAGATTGTTTTGCTTGTTTATATATTTCCCTTTTATTTGTCTTGTGCTTTTTATAAGGACTCTGCCATGCCCAATCTTTTCAAGTATGACATATTTCGATTTATAGCTTTGACAGGGGTTTCTACATATTATTTTATACACTTCAAAAAAAAAAAAAATTGTTTTGAAAATTTGTCTTCCTATTAACTCTTCAATTTCGAATACTTCTTTTATTTGTCTGTCCACTGTGAAGCACAGACACTGTAACGCCCCAAAATTTCTCCAACATAGACTAGTTACATCGACTAATATTCATTACAGGATAATGGCAATTCCCCCAAATCATCATAACATTAATCATTAAAGTTTGTACAAAATAGTCCCACATACGAATTATACATTCAATGATATTACATACATGAATCTACAGCATGTGGAACATCAAATTCAAAAGTAAATAAAATGCCCTCAAGGGCTTATAAATCCCAAGGTTTAAGCCCGGTTACACAAAAATAGTCTCTCGAACTCAAACAGTTATAGCCCTAGGCTTACAAAATACAATCACAACACAACAGAGCCTTGTGCTCTACATACATATATCCATGCTCTAGATTGGCAGATTCACCACGTCTTTTCCTACCCCAAAATCCCATAGGGGTGAGCATAAAGCCTAGTAGAGAATCCTTAACAAAGTATATACATTTATGCAAGATTCCCAACATGAAGTGCAAATGTCATGTTATGTCATTTGAAAGAAGATTACGTTTTTTATCTTGTGAAAACCACCATGCTCAATGATAATTTAAAATCTCAACAATAAGTAAATTTACAATTTAATTCAATGGGGCGGTAAATACGACTCATGTAATCCCTAGGTTGGTGTCTGCAAGTAGGCATAACTAGCACTACCAAAAACCCCACTTTACCGGTTGCTAACCGAAAGGGAAGTAGTACCTCTTCCGCGCGTGTTTTCGGTCTTTCACCTTGAACACTTAGGCCAACTTAATCAATTTCATCTACACCTCCTATCTGGATTTACCAACGTATTTACCCCAAAACATTTCAATAAATTCAATTCACAACATTCCTTTCTCAATGTCAATGTTTTCAAATCTCAACTCAAAACTTGTAACAATGTAATGTTAGAAATGCTAATACAATATATGCCAAAGCTAAATAATATTCTTGTAATAATCAATTGAATGAATATGCAATGCAATAATTGTCATCACTACAAAACATATCTCAATTTTTTCAAGTTTCTCAACAATAATACCATAACAATCACATTTCCCATTCTTCCTCCCTTCAATGTAATTACACATAATAGCCATCTATGCATTTAATTCTATCACTTAGATAGCAACGCTCCATATTCTGAACTTTTCCTAACAATTTAGTCATTTCACAACCGTATCAATATCTTAGTACAATAATTTCCAAAATTTCCACTTCTCATATTTCATGAAATCCATCATTTGTATATCAATTTATACACACACACACACACACAGACATATATATTGATGAGAAATTTTCCAATTATTAAGCATTTTGGGCACAAAAGGGATAATATAATGACAATGTTGTCTATGAGTTCTCAATAACCTTTCAAACCCCAAATCCCTAGATTTCCTCACCACAACCAAGCGCATTCAAAACTCTTGAAAGGGGTTTTCTTCAAAAAGTTTCTTTTTCTCAATCAATGTAGTTCAAATTTTCAAGAGATTATTTTTGAAAGAAACTAGAAGGAAAACTATTCTCAAACCACCCACATTCTTGAGCCAAAATCAAGTTCCAACATTTACAATGGAAAATTTTGAAATCTTCACAAGATCTAGCAAAAATATATATATATATAACTCCAAGAATAAACCCTACCTCAAGTTTTGATGAAGAGATAAGATGAAGCCCTAAATTCAAAGATGTAAAAATTCGATCTTCGCCGCACAAAGTGAAGTCCTCGCTTTGTTCTCCAAAACTTGTGAAAGATGATGGATCAAAACCCAATGGATTGCAAGAAATCAAGGGTTTTTGGTGCTTGATGAAGGTTTTTAGAGAGAAGGAGGAGCAAAATGACTTTTAGAGTGAGAATAAAATGTTTTAAAAGTGATATACACAGCCCAAAAGAAGGAAGAAAAACAGAGTTTTCGAACTCAACCTGTCTCGCACGTGCGGCCCTTGCCCCCGCACGTGCGGAGCGTGCTTTCCACACGTGCGGCTCTCCCAATCCGCACCTCCTTCAGTACCTACATATAATATAGTGTGCAAGCCTAGAATTCCATAGATTCTCACACGTACGGCCTCGATTCCTGCACGTGCGGCCCAAGGCCCCGCACGTGCGGCCCTGGTCCTCCAGCCCAGAATTTCCTTAGCTCAAACCCTTAGCAGTCTGGACCATACCCGCATTCTCCGAAACATGTGAAACTTAACATCGGAGTAAACAAGAATGAAGATTTTGAAAACAAAATCCTCCGAACACAGCAAACCCAATGAGAACGATGAGTGGAAGGACGCACGATGTAGCCAGTCATCACGAACACGTCCCTCAGGCTTGCATACGAGTGTCGGACACGTGTCAGACATAGACACGCCTCAGACATGCTGTGGACACGTGTCTGACACTCTCTCTTATCTCTCTCATTTTTTGTTTAAAAATTTTCCAATCGGACACATGATGGACATACGATGACACGTTTTAGACACGCAGGTGTGGATCGAAGAAGCCTTAGACCTGTTGGAGAGGAGAAAGAAAGAGAGCCAGAAACAGATCGATGGGAGAGAGAGGGAGACAGATCGAGGAAAGAGAGAGACAGATCAAGGGATCGAGGGAAAGAGAGAAAAAACCCTAACCTATTTCGACTTGGCTCTGTTCTTCTTCTTCTTCTTCTTCTCTTCGTCTTCTTTTCTGTTCTTCTTCTTCTCTTCATCTTCTATCCTTTTCTTTTGTCTTCTGTCTTCTTTTTCTCTTCTCTGATTTTGTTTATTTTGTGTCTCTCTCCTTTTTTTTCTGTCTCTTCTCCTTTTTTTTTTATTTTCTTTTATTTATTTATATCCATGTTTTTATTAAAATTTATAAAACAAATTATTTTTATTTGAAAAAAATTCAATTTTTATTAAAAAAATTTAGGTAATGTGTTTAATAATTTTATAAGAACCAATGATTTTTTTTTAATTTTAGATATATAATAAATAAATAAAATTATATATGTTAAGTGTGCCCCCAATGTGTCGTGTCCCCCATTTTTTAAAATTTTGCATGTCCTCGTGTCTGTGTCGTGTCATGTCTCGTGTCCGTGTCCGTGCATCATAGTCTATCCACATGTTAGTTAATAATAAAAAATATATTATTTATTTACTCTCACCAGAGTGTATTTACATTTTTGTTCTTCACATTTTTTATATTATACCTTTTCCTTTGGTTGGTTTTGTGATTGTTGTTTCAGAAAGCTCGAAAAGCAAAAATTGTGTCCTCTTGGTCCATTCAGTCATTTCAGTAAGTGAATTGTTTTGGAGTACTGAAAAAGGAAGAAACTCAAAATGCTTAAACCTTGGATCTTGCTATCAGTAAAGATGTAGAAGATTTATTGCAACCTTAAATTTCTTTTTCTTGGTAATGCTATCTGACACATTTGTACCTATGTTATTACAATTAGATGCACCTTTCTCTAAATAGTTTATCCATGCATTTTTGCAGGCCAATAATGTTACAACTTTGTCATTTCTTTTGCATGAGATAGTAGCAATTGAAGTTGATTTGTCACACCAAATGTGCACTTGGATTTTAGAGTTGGTTTTCACAATTGGCTAAATCATTGCACGACACAAGTTTTAAATTTGGTACGATAGTTGAAAGGACGACGGATAAATTTTGATGTACTATTTGAAATCTATTGGTGTTCAAAAACTAAACCCAGATAATTTTATGATGTATCATGATGAAATATTTCAGATAGTAAAATATTAGGGCTTACTCAAAGAGAATACATGAATGAACAAACAAAAAACCTCAACCACAAATAAGTGGCAATTATACAACAAAAGGTTAAAAGCAATCGAAAAAATACATATATATTTCAACCATAGAAAATATTGTTTCACATTCTATTCCTAATTCAATTATTGATCCTTAATAGTTGTACTAATCTACAGGTAGTTATGAAGGGGGCATGCTCAGTATCAAAATGGGAGAAAGGAATTAAAACAAACTATGTGGGATACCAGGCTTGGGGCTTTTAGATTTTCTGGAAAATTAATTCCAAAATATATTTCTTCATCCACTATTAATAATTCACTATTTAATTCATAACATATTAGTCCTTGTTGTACTGACATTACATTATTTGTTTCTAAACCTCTTGACTCTAGGTATTAATTTTTGCATCAAAGATGCAAGGTTAGGTTTCACATTTAAATATCTAAAACTAATTTTCTTTTGTTATAAATATGAATATGACAGCAATGGAGGGGACGAGGAGAAAACTACTTGTCTAGCAGTTACTTCATGCAGATCAGTGTGCTTATAGATAGATGGAAATGCCTGAATCTTTTGGGATAGCATTTACTCACCTTACACTATGTTCTTTTCTTTTTTCTTAAATTTTTTCTGAATTTTCCCTTTTTCCTTAATAGTGAATTATGTTTTTTTTTTTACTTGATGACTTGCATATCAATGTGTAGTGACAATCTTTTTTGTTGCAAACTATAATAGAATAACCAATAAGAAGGATTTGCCAAAAGTACATTTGATTTGAACAAAGGTAAGAGTGGCCTTTTGGGTTAAGGTTAATTTGGAGATCATGAACAACTTGTTTTGTGATGCTGCGGTGTTTTTGAGGTGTAGTTGAGAAGTTGTCTTTTTTTTTTTCTTTTTTTTTTAAAATTTATTTATAATTTAATTTAATTTATTTTGTTTTATGCAGTTGGACTTTAGTGCTCCACATATTTTGGTTGCTATGTGCGCACATGACTTGCTGACGGAAAAGGTTTTCTCATGCATAGAGGAACAAATGGTTGCTTGAGTGAAGAGTTTGTTGGTAGATGATGTTGCAGCTTTTGGATTTATCAATTTGTGGAATGTTAAAATGGAGATTTAATTTTAGGTTGGGGTTCACTTTGTTTTCTTGTAATGTTTATGCTGTTGTTTGTCAGTTGGCCTGGGCTAATCATGTTTTTCTCCTTTTGGATTTAATGTTTAATAGAAGTGTTCTTTTCACCTTTATTCTGTAAAATGTTATTATTACCTTAATGCCCTCCCAAAAAAAAATAATCATGATAATGAACTACTTACAATCACCAAAGCTAATTCTAATTTCAAGCTCAAATAATTTGTCGAAATTCATCTACGACTTGATGATTATGCACTGATTTGAACCATGGGCATGGTCATCGTACAACGCACAACTCCCCGTAACTAGTATATATACACCGATGTTGATAACAGTTTTATGGCAATGTCCTTCAACTGCTTTGTCTTGTAAAGAAATAAGAGAACAAGGTTGGATACTAAACTAATTGACCATCAATTAGAGGGTGTGTAGAGGTATCCTATCATTTTGATCACACATCATATGAAGCGAACTTTGAAGGGTCTATGAAATACTCGGCGACAAACTCAACATGAAATTGAATTCCTAATCAGACCAAACTCAGATCTTTTGCATTTACTTGGATTCTATATGTTACTATTTTCCTTAGCATAAACAAAACGTACTTGGATTCTTAAGACTCTTTGTACAATTAAAGTTTTTAACCAATCTGCTTACTGGCATAACATTACATGTTTCTCTTTGTATATCGCTGTAGCAAATTATGATCTCAAATGCTTGTCGGAGATCTCTTTCTTATTTTTTATGAGTGATGATTGCTAGAGTTGCTAAATATTATGTAAGCATTTTCTTTTATGAATTTATTGGCAGTTTGATAATTAAATTGGTGATTGAAGCTTTTTATGTCCTTTGTGGGGTTGATGGAAGCAAATTGTCAGCCCTACTTATACTGTGTTTGGATAATGGATTTAGACAATGATTTGGAAAAGAAAAAGAGAATGTGAGGTTGGAAAATTGTGGATGAAATATAAATTAGAATTGTCATTCATTTCTTATCTCATTTTCAAATCTCAACGTAAATTTATGATCCAAACGCAATACTTAGGCTATAATACTTGTCATACGTACCATATCTAGGTTATAATCAATTTTGGTATTGGTTTAAACTATTGCAATGATAGGTTATGAGGTATTATGTGTCAGAATATTTCCTATTTTATTCTTATGTATATTCAATATCCTTATTTTATGCCTTAGGGCACTTTTGTAATTATGGTGATGATTTAATATAAAGGGGATGAGATACCACTCATACCTCTAACTTTTCTCTTCTCAAAATCAACATGGTATTAGAGCCTCTCTAAAACCCTAGAAACCACAACCCTACAGCCACTATAGAACCACCACAGCACTACCACCACACCAGCCGCAACCCATTAGGGTTCCGACAGCCACCAGTCAGACCACCACAGCACCAACACACCAGCCGCAACCTCTTAGGGTCCCGACAGCACCAGTTGCAGCCACCTAGGGTTCTGACTGCCCCAGTCGTAGTCTCCTAGGGCTTCGACAGTCCTAGCTGTAGCCTCCTAGGGCTTCGACAACATCTTAGGGCTCGTCGGAGCCTCCTTTTCCCAGTCCAAGCTCTAACGGCAGGCTTGGAGGTCTAGTCGGGGGTGTATTTTCTCCATTCTCAGGCTGCCGATAGCCTCTGATGAGCCTTGGTTCAGTCGGGTCTCTCTCTCGTATGTCTGGGTTACTGTGAAATCCTTACTCTGTGACCATTGGTACTTAACCTCTCTCTTCATGTAATTTGTTTTTTTGTATCTCTGTTTTCTGTCTTCTTCTCAAAAAAACAAAACAAAAAAACAAAACAAAACAAAAAAAAACAAAACAAAACAAAAACAAAAGACAAAAGACAAAAAAATGTACTCTTACATTCTTTTTGTTCCAGTTGTTATGTTCTCCCCTTTTCTGGGTTTGTGATTAGACCAGTGTTTGTTTGTGAGGATTCCTTAGTAGAGTATTCATGGCAGAATTGACTAATAAGTCTACTACTTTGTAGCATGCTCCTCAAGGCTCGAGTCTTGTTTTGCCTCCTACTATGACTAGTTCTCTCCACCCTGGCCAGAAAATCACCACCTCTCTCTTTAATAGTCAGAATTCTCTAGCGTGGTCGTAGAGTTTGACTATTTTTTTGAAGAGTAAAAGGAAGATGAGATATGTTGATGGGCATGTTTAGCTTTCCAGTACCACAGATCCGGGGTATGATCAGTGGGAGATTACCAATTCTCTTATCATGGGCTAGTTGATACATTCCATGGTTTCAAAGATTGGTGAGGGATATTTGTCTATGGACACAACATAGGATTTTTTGGAGGCTATGGCCACTATGTATTCCCACAAAGGCAATTTCTTACAGACTTTTGAGTTGCGACACTCCATTGACTAGTCCGTCCAGGGTGAGATGACTATCCTCTAGTATTTTACTTTCCTTAGGAATAAGTGGAAGAGAATTGATCATCTTCAGGACTACAAGCCTGTATGTTCCATTCAAGTTTTTGGAGTTTGATCATCTTAGGAGTCGTGTGCTTGGTATTGATGTGCTTCCTTCTCTCCAATAAGCGTTTGCTTATGTGCCGAATGAGGAGAGTCATCGTTTTGCTATGCTTCCGTCTGCTTTTTCTAATCAATCTGGACTGGTTTCTGCACCCTCTGGAGATGGGGATCGTGGTTCCTGTCCTCTTTCTGAGAAGGATATCCTCTTCTGTGACTATTGTCGTTGCCCTTGCCACACATGTGAGACTTGTTAGAAGTTGCATGGGTCGCTATCTAGGGGTCGTGGCGATTGTTTTGGTTCTTGAGGGGGTCGCTCTGGTCAGTCTAGAGGCCGAGGG
Organism: Camellia granthamiana; assembly: GCA_036172215.1. Classification (NCBI taxonomy): domain Eukaryota; kingdom Viridiplantae; phylum Streptophyta; class Magnoliopsida; order Ericales; family Theaceae; genus Camellia; species Camellia granthamiana. Next base: position 47,320,399 of record CM069912.1, on the reverse strand, counting down.
CCTAATGCCCGAGCCCATCATTCTGATATAGTTGAGCCACAGTCCCTCGCTCAGGTTGTTTTATTTGCTGATATCTTTGGGTTTTTTACTTCTGAGTTGGAGGTTGCTCTTCGCCATTTGCCAGACCATCGGATATCTAGTTCATCTTCAGGTAACTTTGCCTATTCAAGTAACTTAGCTTCTTCCACAAGTGCTTTCCTATCTCATTAAACGTTGCCTTGGATTATCGATTCTGGTGCTTTCGACCATATGTCTGGGTCTTTTGATTTTGTTTTCCATATATACCCTTTCTCTAGGACAGGATAAAGTTTAAATTGTTGATGGTACCATTTCTTCTGTGTCTGGGAAAGGTTTAATTCAGGCCATTGCTTCCATTCCTTTGTCTTCTGTACTACATGTTTCCAATTTTAGTGTTAATTTTTTTATCTTTGAGTCATATTATTCAGGTCTTAAATTGTAGTGTGACCTTTTTTCCTAATCATTGTTTGTTTCAGGACCTTATCACGAGGAAGATGATTGGCAATGGTAAAAATGAGAATGGTCTCTATAGCTTGGATCAAGCAGACAAGCTGGCTCATTCATCTATTCAGTTACCATCTACCAAGGAAGACCTATGGCCGTGGCACTGTCGTCTTGGGCATCCCTCTTTTTTGTTATTTAAGTATCTTTTTCCTTCAGTTTTTTTGAAAAATAATGTTTCTGAGTTTCACTGTGAGTCGTGTCAACTTGGAAAACAACACAAAGCTTCTTTTGCTCCTTCTATTAATAAAGTTTAGTTCCTTTTTCATTGATTCATTCTGATGTATGGGGTCCCTCTTGTTTTGTGTCTTTAAAAGGTCACTGATGGTTTGTCACCTTTATTGATGATTGTTCTAGGACCACCTGGGTGTATCTTATGAAGGGCAAATGTGAGGTGTTTTTTTTTTTTTTTTTTTTTTTTCTGTGTTTCAAAATTTTCATAAAACGATTTACACTCAGTTTGGGACAGTTGTCAAAATTCTACGTTCTGATAATTGGGGGGAGAGGGGAATACATTGACTCTAGCTTTGCTAGCTATTTTGCCACTCATGGTATTATTCACCAAACTTCTTGTACCAATACCCCTCAACAGAATGGTGTTGCAGAGCATAAAAACCGCTATCTTCTTGATATTGCGCGTTGTCTGTCCTTTGAAATGCGTGTTCCTAGATCATATTGGGGGGAAGCTGTTCACATTGCAGCCTTTCTCATCAATCGTTTGCCTACCTAAGTTCTCAACAAACACACTCCTCTTCAGGTTTTGTTAGGGTCCCAATCTTCTGGTTTCTCCATTCCTCCCAAAACCTTTGGGTGTGTGTGCTTTGTTCATAACCATTCTCCTACCTGTGGTAAGTTGGATCCTAGATCTCTTTGGTGTGTCTTCCTAGGTTACTCCGCTACACAAAAGGGCTACAAGTGTTATCATTCACTCTCTCGAAAATGGTTTGTCACTATGGATGTGTCTTTCTTTGAGTCTCAATCTTACTTCTTGTCCTCCCCGGTGTCTCAGTCATCCCTTCGGGGGAGCCTTGGTGCGAAGCGATTCTTGTATCACTACCATTAGTTCCACCAGTAATTGAGCAGGTTGAGAATGTTAATGGTGACCCAATTATTGAGAATGTTGAGTTTGAATCCGCAGTGAAAGATGTTGAGTCTGAATCCACAGTGCAAGACGACAAAGTTTATTTCAAAGACAAGGATAGAAAAAAAAGTTACTTGGGTACAAGAGACCAATTCAGATTCTCCGCTGCTATCTTCTCCTTCTGATGAGTGTTAAGAATCCTCTTCTTCTGATGCAACTCCAGGTAACTCTATTCTTTCTAATCTAGATGTTCCCATTACTAAAAAGAAGGGGGTTAGGTCTTGTACTCGACATCCTATTTCTTATTTTGTCTTCTACACTAATCTGTCTTCTTCCTATAAAGCTTTTCTGTCTAAAGTTTCTTTTATGAGTCTTCCTTCTAATTTTCAAGATGCTTTTTTTACTCCTGAGTGGAAGCATGCCATGATGGAGGAGATGAGAGCCCTTGCTAAAAATGGCACTTGGAAATTGGCTGAGTTACCTAAGGGCAAACGACCTGTTGGATGTAAGTGGGTGTACACCGTGAAACACAAAGCCGACGGTTTAATTGAGCGTTACAAGGCAAGATTGGTGGCCAAGGGTTTTACGCAGACTTATGGAGTAGACTACCAGGAGACATTTGCTCATGTTGCTAAGATGAACTCTATAAGAGTCCTTTTCTCCCTTGCCTCTAATCTCGACTGGCCTCTCCATTAATTTGATGTGAAGAATGCTTTCCTTCATAGAGATTTGGAAGAAGAAGTGTACATAGACATTCCCCCAAGCTTTGAGGATGTTTAAAACTAAAGGAAAAGTGTGCCGACTATGCAAGTCACTTTATGGACTCAAACAATCTCCTAGGGCTTGGTTTGAGAGGTTTACTCAGTCCATGCTGCAATATGGTTTCAAACAAATTCAAACTGATCATACTTTGTTCATGAAACACTCCTCACATGATAAGATGACAACTCTTATTGTTTATGTGGATGATATTGTACTCATAGGGGATGATATTGAAGAGGTTCCTCGGTTAAAGGAGTATTTGGTTAATGAGTTTGAAATCAAAGACTTAGGCAGCTTGAAGTACTTTCTAGGTTTTGAGGGTGCTCGGTTCAAATATGTCATCTTCATATGTCAAAGAATGTATGTGCTTGATTTGCTAAAAGAAACTGGTATGCTTGGAAGTAAAGCTTGTGATACACCACTAGAGCCTAGACTGAAGCTTAGTGAGGATCAAGGAGGCGAGGGGAGACACTAGAGGCTAGTGGGTAAGCTTATCTACTTATCTTATTTGCATCCTGACATTGCTATTGCAGTGAGTATGGTTAGTCAGTTTATGCATGCTCCACGTGCAATTCACTTAGAGGCAGTTATGCAGATTTTGAGGTACTTGACGTCTTTTCCGAGAAAAGGGTCTCTATTTCTTAAAACATGGTCATGTTAGTGTGGAGGCATATACAGATGCTGATTGGGCTGGATCAGTCACTGATAGAGGGTCAACCTCTGACTATTGTACCTTTGTTGGGAGAAATCTAGTTACTTGGAGAAGCAAGAAACATAATGTAGTTGCGAGGTCCAGTGCAGAGGCTGAATTCAGAGCTATGGGTCAGGGTGTGTGTGAGCTATTATGGATTAGACTATTTTTGAGGGATTTGGGGATTCATCAAACAGATTCTATAAGGCTATACTGTGACGACGACAGCCATCAATATAGCTCACAATCCAGTTCAGCATGACAGGACCAAGCATGTGGAGATTGATAGGCATTTTATCAAGAAAAAGCTCACTAGTGGCACTATATGTACACTATTCGTGAGGTCTGGAGACCAACTGGCTAATGTTCTCACCAAAGGATTAAGGAATAAACCATTCCGTGACATTCTTAACAAGTTGTGCATGAGAGATATCTTTGTGCACCAACTTGAGGGGGAGCGTTAGAATGTGTTAAAATATTTCCTATTTTATTCTTATGTATATTTAGTATCCTTATTTTATGCCTTAGGGCACTCATGTAATTATGGTCATGATTTAATATAAAGGGGATGAGATACCACTCATATCTCTAACTTTTCTCTTCTCAAAATCAACATTGTGGTGGTGGAGCAAGCAAATTATTAAAATAAAATTGGTTAGAACTTGTTATGGTGTTTGATTATAGTTTGTAGTAATGTTAGTTATAATTTGTTAAAAACTAAATTTTTTAATTTTGTCAATTTAAACTTTAAACTTTTTATTTGTTTTGAATTTAAATCATTTGCTTATTTTTGTTTAAAAAAAAGTATTTAGTCATTAAACTAAATGAAAAAAAGAATTGGGCATTCAACCAAGTGGTTGTGTAACAATTTTTATAGTTTGAGATTTCGGGTTTAACTCTTATAGACAAAAATTTGACATAATTTGTGGTGATATTTAATTCTCCCCCCATTATTATGGGATTGTACGTGATTAGTGGTTATTGAGTTTGGGCTTTAGACATTTTTTTATATATTTACATTGAGTTTAATGAATAACTTTTTTTTTAACTTTTGATTTTACTCGATGAAAATATACAAATCATTTATATTAAAAATAAATTAAGCAATTATGAATTTAATTGATAAAACTAAAACATAAGATTTATTTTATTATAAAAGTCAAATTTATTATTTTTTTATTAATTTTTCCTGATTTTGTTTGGAAAAAATGCAAATTAATGTATGCTTTCAAAACAATTTCAAATTAAAAATAAAATTTATCAATTTTAATAATTAAAGTTATAATTTTTTTTGAAGAATTTATAAATACTAGTGGTTGGACACGTGCGTTGCACATGGCACGTGATTCTTCATCAACTATTAAGACAATATCTACTTCAACTTGTCTAATTTTGTTTGGAGAGTATATTACAATAGATCTTCTGTAGTTTTTGTTTCACTATTTTCTTGTTTTTCTTCTTGCTCACCATTATAACTTATTGTAATAAAAATATTTTGATGAGTAAGAGTTTGAGGTGATATCATATTATTATGAATTTCAAAATACTTTTTTCCCTCAATAATTTGATTTTTTTAAGGGAAAAAAAATACAATTATTATCATGATGGAGGTGTTTTGCAAAGTTTTGATTTGTTATTGAAACTGTTTGTTGTAGACACTTATTTGTATGACATGTGTATATATATATGTATTGAACATAAGTTGATAGAAGAACAATACACAATTTCGTAATTCTTTCCTAGCAAATATAACTATATTACTAAAGTGATACATGTTAGAAAATTAAAGTATTCGATGGTAATATAACATTACAGATTGACAATGTATGAATACAGTAACATATATAAATTTACATTTATATTTTTTTATGTATTTTTTTTGGTAGACATTGACATATATAAGATCTCACAAAAGTAATACGTGAAATCTTTTGCAATAATATAATGCAGGCATTAATAAAAAATTAATTATTCATAATTAAATAGTTAGTCATAATGTAGATGTTTAATGTTATATTTTTGTGTGTATACAATTATTAAATTCACATAAAAATTGAAAGCAATTTGTGAATAATTTGTATAAAATTAGAGATTAGTGAAGAAAGATTTTAAAAAAGAAAAGCTTATAGTGTTTGGTTTGGTTTGGTTTGTTTTTTTAAAATTTTGTTTATAATGTTTTGGTTTTTATGTTTTTGTCTTTGACACTATTTTTTTTTTATAAATAACCCTTATATTTTCTTTTTAGATTCACTTAATTTAATAATTTTTTATTTTTTAATTTTATTTTTAGATTTAGATTCACTTAATTTAAATACACTTAAAAAATAATTTGTTAGGTATTCTTTTTAGAAAAATTATTAATATTAAATAATAATAATAACAACAAAAAATATATAATAATAAAAAATAATACATGTTCAAATCTATAAAAAAAATTTGTCAATATTTTACTTTTTATTCTATTTAGATTATAAGATATTAGATTTTTATGTAAAAGTATAATCTAAATATAAAAATATGAAGAAATTTCAGTATTTTTAATTACAAAACTGAGAAAATATGAAAATAAAAAACTAAAAAATAGATTTAAAAAATAAAACTAACGAAAGTGGTTATTATTTAAAATTCTAACATCATACCTTGGTGTAAAATATTATAATTCATAAAATATAATTTTGGTTTATATCTCAAAAACAATATTAAAGTATCCTAAAAATAAAAATAAGATAGTTGGTCTATATAGGACTCCTCATAACCAATATATGATATCAAAATTTAACTTTAAAAATAGAGAGATAGTTAATTTATATAAAATTATTCATAACTTTAAAAAAATATACTAATAGATTTGAGAGGATAGAATTAGTAGTTGTTTGGAATGTGTTATATAAGTATACTTTCTGACTTTTCGATTACAAAAGTAGATAAAAAAAATATGTATGTTTAAGTGTTGGCTATATATTTTGTAAAAGCCAGTTACAGCTCGACACGTGGCAGAACAAGGGTATTATGGGAAGAAGATTCAAGTCTTCGATCCTGATCGTACGCGTGGTGATGAATATTGGTTCTCACGTGATCTGAGTAGCATTAGATCAGTAAAGAGATACAAGGTGATATGGCTCCAACGGTTATTCATATTCGAATTCAAATACAGGAGGGAAGTTCAACTGCAAGTGATGGCGTAGTGGAACTACTTCTAAGGCAGCATGATCAACGATCATGGAGGAGCAATTCGACGGTTTGAAGTGCAATTCGAAGGTCATTCTTGACGAGTATAAATAGCAGGGAAGCTCCCAGAAAAGGCCCCAGACTCAGATCATACAAACCAGTCTTTACTTCATATTTTACTTTCCAGTTTTACGTTTTCTGTACTTTAAATACCTGTTCTTTAAATACCTGCACTTTAGATACCCGCACTGCATTTCGATTCATAGGAGTAGTTTCAAGTAAATTCGAGTAGACTGCTGCTGTAAACCTCTTCGAGGCTGAGTTTGGACTATTGTAAGTGTTCATCTTAATGAAATACTTTGATTGTTTTTTCATATTAACTGTTATTTCTCTTAATTTCTCCTAAGTCAAACCACCAGCAAAAGTCCTCTTCATTGAGGCTGAAGGAACTAAAACACAATCGTCTGATAATTGGTTGGCAATTATAATCTCTGTAAGGACTAATTGATCCTTGCTGGCACGCTCGCATTTACAAAAATACCCTTCGAAAAGTCAAAAGCCAACATTAAGATAATTTTTTAATTTTTTATAAAAAGATGTGTAATAAAATATTATTGCCATTTTATCTTTTAACTTTTTAAGTAGTTGAATCCATTGAGTAAAATAATAATTCTACCCTAGTAATTATCCCCACAAATTACTCTTAAATAGTGCAAACTTTTTAAAATTTTTAATAATTTTTTTGACTTTTTAATTTATCCCAAATCAGGCGTAAAAATTAAAACAGTAATAAAAAACATATGGCCTCTCGACACTTTTATGATAGTAGGGCAACTCCTCCTCCTCCTCCTCCTCCTCCTCCTCTCTCTCTCTCTCTCTCTCTCTCTCTCTCGCACTGACACAGCTTGAAGAACATGTCGAGCGGAAGAGTTTCTGTTTCTTCCATTATTGGACGAAGAAGAAGAAGAATTGTTGATCATAATTCTCAAAAAGGTGTTGATCATAATTCTCAAAAAGGTACAATATTTCCCTCTCTAATTACTCATCCCTCTTCATTCTTATTTCTTCTGTTTCGTTCTCTCTCTACTACCCGAAGCCCTAGTTCTCCTCCTGCTGCTGCTTTAGTAACGAATCAACCTAAAATTTTACCAACCCTTCGATGTAATGATCTCCAAGACGCTGTAAATTCGTTCAATCGCATGATCCAAATGCGACCTTTCCCTCCCATTTCTCACTTCACCAAAGCTTTACGCCCTATTTTGAAAATGGGTCATTACGACATGGCGCTTCCTCTTATTGGGAAATTGCATTTTCTAGGCATTCAGCTCGATATCTACACCTTCAGCATTGCTATTAACTGTTATTGCCGCCTGAATCAAGTCCATTTTGGGTTCTCTCTTTTGGGTACCCTCTTCAAACGCGGTCATACACCCGATGTAATTACCTTCACAACTCTGTTAAATGGACTTATTTTGGATGATAAAACCCCTGAAGCTGTAGAGTTATTTAAGAAATTAATGAGGATGAGAGAAATTGAACCCAACGTGGTTATGTATGGAACCATTGTTAATGGGCTCTGCAGAACGGGGAACACCATCAGGGCTGTTAGTTTGCTTAGGATAATGGAAGCGGGAAGTTGTAAACCTAACACCGTAGTGTATAACACGGTAATTGACAGTCTTTGCAAGGATAAAATGGTGGATGATGCAATGAAACTCTTTTCTAAGATGAATGAACAAGGCATTCGTCAAGATGTTGTCACTTATACCTCTTTGATTCATGGCCTATGAAATTTTGGCCGGTGGAAGGAGGCTACCGGAATGTTTATAGAAATGTTGGATAGTGGTATTGCTCCGAATGTTCATACATATAGTGTGTTGCTAGATGCATGTACCAAGGAAGGGAAGATGAAAGAGGCAGAGGGGATACTTGAAGTCATGATACAAAGAGGTGTGGATCCTAATGTAGTCACATACAATGCTCTAATGGATGGATATTGTTTGCAAGGCCAAATGGATGAAGCAATGAGAGTGTTCAATGCTATGGTGGACAAGGGCCTTCACCATGATGTTTTTAGCTATACCATTCTGATCAATGGATATTGCAAGAAGATGAAAATTGATGAGGCCATGCATCTCTTTCGAGAATTGCCTCGAAGGGGGTTGAAACCCAACAATCAAACTTTCAATGCTATATTACGGGGTTTGTTTCAAACAGGTAGATGTGGAGCTGCTCAAAAACTTTTTAATGATATGCAAACTGCAGGCATAATTCCAGATTCTCAAACTTATGCTATCATGTTGGATGGGCTGTGCAAAAACAAGAATATTTTTGAAGCATTGTCATTATTCCACATGATGGAAAGCAATGGTTTACATCTTGATATTGTTATGTATAGTATCCTCATGGATGCATTCTGCAAAGATAAAAAGCTTGATACTGCAAGGGCCCTTTTCAGTAACCTTTCTTCCAAGGGATTACAACCTGATGTTAAGACATACACTATGATGATACAAGGTCTTTGTGAAGAAGGCTTACTACATGAAGCTAAAGAGTTGTTTATTAAAATGGAACAGAATGGTTGTTTGCCAAATGATGTCACTTGCAACACTATTATCCGAGGATTTATTGGACAAGACAAGTTCTATGAGGCATTAATATTCGTTGAGGAAATGGTTCAAAGGGGTTTTTCGGTAGATGCATTCAATTCTTCCTTGATTGTAGATATACTCTCAACTAAAGGACAAGATCCTGCTCTTCGAGAAGTGATAAAGAAGTTCATGCCAAAAGATAGTCGTGGAATGCATGATATTGAGTAAATTTCTTAAGCTATGAAGGTAAAGCTACATACATATTAAATTATATGTTATTAAGTGAAGTGAAGCTCTTTTTTCTTTTTTCTTTTTTTTTTTTGGTTATGCCTTCTAATTCTCTCTCTCTCTCTCTCTTTGTGACAAAATTTTTGATTCCCATCCTTTGAAAGTCCATATCAACACAGTACCAAGCAACCCCATTCACAAGAAGCGGTGCTGACATAATTCAATGGTTGACAATTGTTCCTTTTATTCTAAACTATTAAAAAATTATATATATTTTTTATATTATTCTTTTGTTATTTATTAGTACACTATATATTCTTGTGTTGACTATGATGACTATCAGAAGTTCATGCATGGTTTGCTCCAGTTGAAGGTCATGTAGTGGTAGTTGACTTGATCAACTATTGAAATATTTCTTATGCTAGAAAGAAAAAGAAAGCATGAACCATTTGGTTTATCTGTGATTTCACTGTTGGGATTAAGTATGACTCTTCTATTACACTAGGATGAACATGCGGAAGGATTTGACTTTTGAAAACATTGGTTAAAATTAAATGGATAGAGAATGATCATGTAGACTTGGTTTCATTTGAAGTTGTTTATATCTTTTGGCTCTTAAGTCTAGCACAATTATCTATATAATAAAGCACCTAGCTTTTTGAAAATGTACTACAATTTTGTCCTAGATGTCACTTTGAATGGTTAGGATTAACATTAACACATTCTAATGGTCTAAAAATGTCCAAAAAACAAATTGTCTTTTAATGGTTGAGATTGTTTGTTTGGCATACATCCTACGGTGGAGGATACATTTTCTTCTTTTGTTTCTTCTTCCAGCCCATCCCTTTCTGTTCAGCTCTCTCTCTCATTTGAATTTCAAATTTCAAACACACCTCTCAGTCTCACTTTCTGCTTCTCTCACACTTCCTCCTTCATTCTCTTCTATGGTTCAATAATCAGAAGCTTTTGGGTTAGAGCTAGTTGGTTCATTGCTTTCAAACCCTCCAATCTCTTACCCATTTCACTCTCTGATTGCTTTCAACAACCAACCACATGTCAACCACCACTTGAATCCACTTAGTTGAATTCGAAGCCCCAAATTTTCAATCTACCATTGCTAATCAACCACCACCAATCTCATCACACCCAAACCCATCATTTTCTTATCCGAGCACCACCTTGCTCCACCACCACAAGCCAAAACGCACCACCATAGATTTCTTAGAATTTTGTAGAATCCCTTGGTTCTTCAGTTTGTATAATGGTGAAGGTGGGTGAAGACAGAGTTCGCAAATTGAAGTAGAAGTTTGAATTCAAGGTCATAGTTATGGATTTTTTTCTGAATTAGTTTATGATATTTAATTTTTTTCTCGGTGTAGGTCAATAATTTTTGGGTTTTTGTTATCATTGTTTGTACTTTGCAGGGTATAAAAACCCATCATTGTTTGATTCTTTTAGCTTAGGTCATAGAGGAGCAACATTTATTGATTCTTTTGCTCATTTTCCCCTGTTTTTGCTTCCATTCACCTAGCTAATGTCTACTAGGTCCATGAGAATATCTTTGGCACATTTTTGTAAGATAGTGGATAATGACATATGTAGGGTTATTATTTTGGTTACTAATTCTTTGTTGTTTGGTTATTGTTCAATTAAGGGATTTTACTCTCTCTGTCTCTTTTTTCTTTTTTTTCTTTTCAAGGTTATTGTTCATGGTACTTGAGGTCTACAACTAGACGGTGTTGATGGTACTTGAAGTTTTTTCTAGAGATATTGTGTCCATTGATGGCATTGATTGCTTTTTAGGTATTATAAGTGCTTTCAATTTTAATTATATATATATATATTTTGTGAGTTTTGGGATAATTCTATTAGATTGAGAATTTTGGGTATACTATTAAATTGCAAAGTATCTCTCTCCATGTTTGATCAACATAAATCCTGTTTCAGTGTGTTTTTTGGGGTTTGCCATGATGCTATCAGATTGCTAGTTTTGGGCCTGCAAATTATGTTCTTGCTTTTTCTATTAGATTGCTATAGATTGTACATCAATTTTTATGCCAATTACCAATGACCCGTACTAATGGCAAATTTTTTTGGGGTTGTAGTCGGATAAATACTTCGTGATTAAGCTTTTTCCTTTTCATTGTTATGAACATTGTAGCGATCTCTTTGTTTTTAGTATGATTTTGCCTATATGTTTATGCATTTAAGTTTTCTTTTGTCTATATGTATATATGCCATAAAGGCTTAAGGTTTATAATTTTTCATAGTTCTTTAAAAAAAACCCATTATTTGTAAATTTTTTTTATACTATTTCTAACAATTGGAGTGAGTTAATATGCCTTCATTGTTGTGAATAAAGATTCCTTAATTTTTGATAAACTGCAATGGAAACTGAGAGGGAGATTAATGATCTGGTACTGGGCCGGGCAGACTTGGGCCGGACGGAGTTTTGCCGGACAGATATGGGCCGAGCAAGTGTTGGGCCAAGTTTTGTCACCCTAGTCCGGAAAGAAGCTGCTCGGCAAGGCAGTGCTCGGTTGGACCGAGCTGCTCGTTCTGGCGATGGTGAAGCCAGTCAAGTTAGTTGACCGGCGCCCGGAAAGGCGCTGTCAGCCGAGGTAACTGTTTGCTCGGCAGGAAGGCCGACCACACGAGACGTCCCGGGCTCTGCTTTGCCGAGATGCCGCCTAGCTCGGTTCTCCTTGAGCTTGGCCAGTGAAGTGCTTGGCATGAAGCACGGCACGGCGGTGGATGGGGCAGCTCGGCTGCCGAGCTCCAACAGAGAAGACTGGCAGTTGAGATTAGGTGATGTTCAGCAAGGTTTACGCTGACAAATGGGATAGCAGGGCCACGTGTCAGGAGATGACTGGGAGTGGATATGGGGCGCAGGGGGTATATAAGCATGTCTGCGCCCCTCATACAGGGACAGACGAACACTTTTGTAAGACATTCTTACACTCAAACACTCTTCTCTCTCTCTCTCTTTCTATCCCAAGGTGTGTGCTGATTTGATCGTCGGAGGGGTTTTCCGGCCACACACCACCGGGTAGCTCACCGCCGTTGTGCTTTCAGGTGATCGGACAGAAATGGAGCTTGGAAGAAAGGAGTACGGGCTTGCCGGAATATTTGCTCCCCGTACAGAAACAATGCTTCAATTTGATGCGTTACTATAGCTTACTATAGGAAAATAACTAGGATTTAACTCAATGGGTTCAATCATGATGGAAAAATGTCGTAATGATCAACAATACTTAATTGAATAGGTCATAATTTATGAAAACAGTAAGAAGCTTCCTAAAGTACTCTCAAATAAAAATCTTTTCTATAGTATTTCATTAGTTTCAAATTAGGGAGATGCTATCGAAAAAGGTGCATGTGGTATGTCTTTCATAACACTATTACAAAATTTTGTAAAATAAATCATAAAATGACACAACTTTTCTCATCACAAATGTTATTAACTTTCATTTTAGGGTGAACATCATAAATTCACTATGCGTAACTTTTACCACAAATTAACATAGCATAACTTAAAAAAAAAAAAATCCTAATTCTTTTTAGTAGTACAGTTTATAGAATTTCCTTGCAAGTTATTATTATTAATTTTTTTGAAAATGATTGTTTAAAATATTGGTGGTTGATTAAGATGAAAAAGTACTTCCAAAGGAAGAGAGTGGTAAGACTTCCAAAGGGTTTTTTTTCATTGGTTGCTATTGTTTGTTTGATGATTAATTTGTTTTAGGTAGAACATTGCAAGGTGTCTTGCCTTGCCATCTTGCTAGAGTGGCAAGTGTGTTGGTTGATTTGCTATGAAGACTTTCATATTTTTTTGTGAATATGGTTGTATTGATTATATTTTTCATAATTTTTTTAGTTTGAAATTTAAAAAAAAAAAAAAAAAAATTTTGGATTTTAGATTTTTATTTTTATCTTTATATTTCGAGGTGTGATTCGCTTATTTTGAAGATGCTTCAATCTGCAGAGTATGAACATTTACGTTGATGATGATGATGATGGATTGTGTGTCTGTTAAGGTCATCTATATTAGGATGATTTAGCTCTGTGTGTCCATGAAAGCACCTTGTCTTTTATTCATGTTGCAGTGATTTAGTACCAACGCTAGCCTCAATTGTAGTTTTTTTTTTAATTTTTTTTTTTATTTTGAAATTTGGATTCGGGTAATAATTGTTCTTCAAAAACTATTTTGCTTTTGAAATTCCCTTGCTTACTTTCAGGCCTTATAACCTGTAATTTTTTATCCTATTCCGAGGTTGATTCAAGAATGTTCTTTGTTTTTTTTGTTGTTTTGGATTATATTGGTTTGATTCATTTTATCAAGTTCATACCTTGCTATAATATTCTATTGACAAAAAATAATTTCAAATTAGTAATAAACTTTATAAATATTAAAAATTAAAATCATAAAAAATTTCACCTTTGTAATTATTTTATTTTATTTTTTTTAATTTACACTGGGGTGTAATTGCCCCTTTTTTAAAAGAGGTTCAACAACCTTCAAAATATTTACATCGTAGCTTTTTTTTAGTCCCAAGATGGTTCTTGAATAAAATTCTTATCAAGTAGTATGGTTTTTGAAGCGTTCTTATTCATTTTAATCTTTTAAGTTTTAACAATTAAAGTGTTAGTATGATTTTTAACAATTAAAATATTAGTGTGATTCAAGACTGCAAAGCACTTACTACTTCATAATAATATTGTTGTTGAACTTTTATTTGATGGTACATGTACGTTGTGCTATGCCAAGTTTATATTGTTGTGTTCCTAATTATGCCGAAAGCTCCTCGTGTTTGAATAATTGAATGCAACATTGTGGTATTTTCTTAATTCTGACACTGATACATGTTTAGAAAGTGGTAATAGGTGTAATTTAGGTTGGCCATGGACTACTAGATTTATTATGTTCATCAAAAACAAATAATTTAAATTTAGTGAGATGTCAAATTCATTCCTACATGTGGGATTTTTTTTCAATTTTTTTTGTTTTGTTTTGTTTTTGTTTTTGTTTGCATGTTCAGAATTTTTCTTCCATTGAAAAGCTAGATAAGTGAATATTGACCCAAGGGCACAGCTGGATGGTGGATTTGATGGCATGGATCTCATGGAATTTTTGTTATTTTTTATTTTTATTGGTTTCAATGCGTTCGTAATTATCAGGGCTGTTAGTTTGCTTAGGATAATGGAAGAGGGAAGTTGTAAATCTAACACGACAGTGTATACCACGATCATTGACTGTCCTTGCAAGGATAGAATGGTGGATGATGCTATGAAACTCTTTTCTAAGATGAATGAACAAGGCATTCATCGAGATGTTGTCACATATACATCTTTGATTCATGGCCTATGTAATTTCGGTTGGTGGAAGGAGGCCACCGAAATGTTTAGAGAAATGTTGGATAGTGGTAGTGCTCCAAATGTTTGTACATGTACTGTTTTGGTGGATGCATGTACCAAGGAAGGGATGATGAAAGAGGCAGAGGGGTACTTGAAGTCATGATACAAAGAGGTGTGGATCCTGATGTAGAGTCACATACAGTAGTCTAATGGATGGATATTGTTTGCAAGGCCACATCGATTAAGCAATGAGAGTGTTCAATATCGTAGTGGACAAGGGCATTAACCCTAACATTGTTAGTCACAACATTTTGATTAGTGGATATTGCAAGAAGATGAAAATAGATGAGGCCATGTGTCTCTTTCAAGAATCCCTCAAAGGTGGTTGAAACCTAACACCGAAACCTTTAGTGCTATGTTACAGGGCTTGTTTCAATCAGGTAGATGTGGAGATGCTCATGAACTTTTTAATGAGATGCAAGCTGTAGGAATAATTCCAAATTCTCAAACTTATGGTATCTTATTCGATGGGTTGTGCAAAAATGGGCATATTTTTGAAGCATTGTCATTATTCCACATGCTGGAAAGGAACGGTTTAGATCTTAATGTTGTTATGTACAATATTCTCATTGATACATTTTGCAAAGATAAAAAAGTTGATACTGCGAGGGCACTTTTTAATAACCCTTCTTCCAAGGGATTACATCCTAATGTTAAGGCATACACTGATGATACAATGTCTTTGTGAAGAAAGCCTACTACATGAAGCTAAAGAGTTGTTTGTTAAAATGGAATAGAGTGGTTGTTTGCCAAATGATGTCACTTCCAACACTATTATCCGAGGATTTATTAGACAATGAGGAAATGGTTTAGAGGGGTTTTTCGGCAGATGCATCCAATTTTCCCTTGATCGTAGATATACTGTCAACTAAAGGACAAGATCCTGCTCTCCGAGCAGTGATAAAGAAGTTCATGCCAAAAGATAGTCATGGAATGCATGATATTGAGTAAATTTCTTAAGCTATGAAGGTAAAGCTACACACATTAAAATATATATTATTAAGTGAAGCTCCTTTTTTTTTTTTTTGGTTATGGATTGACATGGGCTTATACATCTCCATCTACTATTTTGGACTAGTTGCTACGTGACTTTGCAGCATGTTTTCAAAACTGCTATTTATGTATCTAGTGTATAATGCCTCCTAATTCTCTCTCTCTCTCTCTCTCTCTCTCTGTGATAAATTTTTTGATTCCCCTCCTTTAAAAGTCCGTATCTACACAATACCAAGCAACCCCATTCACAAGATGTGGTGCTGACATAATTCAATGGCAAGAGCAAATACTTGTTGAATTGACAATTGTTCCTTTTATTCTAAGCTATTCAAAAATTATATTTTTTTTTATATTATTCTTTCGTTATTTATTAGTACACTGTATATTCTTGTGTTGACTGTAATGATTATCATAAGTTCATGCATGGTTTGCTCCAATTGAAGATCATGCACTGGTAGTTGACTTGATCAACTATTGAAATATTTCTTGTGCTAGAAAGAAAACATGCACCATTTGGTTTATCTGTGAATTCACTGTTGGGATTTAGTATGTCTCTTCTCTTACACTACGAAGAACATGTGGAAGGATTTGACTTTTGAAAGCATTGGTTAAAATTTAATGGATACAGAATGATCTTGTAGACCTCGTTAAAATTTAATGGATAGAGAATATTCATTAAATTTGAGGCAAATGTGATCTATGATGCTGATTTCTGTACGTTCAATTTCAGTCCTTTATTGATGGATGTTGAGCTGATACCCAGCTGTTCAACTGAGTACTTGAGAATAATTCTACTTGTAAATATTTCAATGTTGTGTGCAAGTGATAACAGTTGTCTAGATCTCTTAATTACAAGGGGACACATTGTTCTTAACAGTGACTTTCGTGGTTCATGTATGCAGAAACTGTAGAATGATACCGATCTCTTGTCATGCAGGAACAGAAAAGGAGAGCAAGCTTTCAGAATGCAGGTATTGATGTTTTGGAACAGCTGCACCAGTGGTATATCCAAATAGTGTAACCCATCAACTAAGTTGTTGCATGGTTGATTTCAATGAAGTGGGAAACCATCTGTCTGCTAAGAAGCTATTGGTGCCTGTGAGTTTTTTTATATATTTGCATCCTTCTAATTTACACCAATTCTTCTTATTGGCTGTGCAAAATTTTATCCATTTATCTTCTTATCTAACCAATAATAAAACTCAATATATATATATATATTTATTCATCTATTTGTTTAAAATTCTAAATCTATTTTTTTGAGACTATGTTAAGAGCCCTTTTTTTTTTTTAAAATATAATTTATAGTGCATTCATCCGGAACAATAGAACTTCTGTATGCTAGTTGATTGATAGTATCTGGTCGCTCTTTGTGCTCATAGACATTTATGCTGTCCGTACATCTTAGTGATTGGTAGTCTCTAAGTTCTAGCTTTGAAAATTTTCTCAAGATGAGATCAGAATATTAAAGCTTGGACAACACTTTGAACTGTCCCAAGTAGATTATCTATAGCCATTTATGGTGATATTGCCTAGACTTGCGAGGCTATATAACTGCATATTTGCATATGAATACATGCTCTGAATTTCTATTTACAACTCCCAGACTACAAGGAAAAAGGGGGATATATAACTGCATATTTGCATATGAATACATGCTTTGAATTTCTATTTACAACTCCCAGAATACAAGGAAAAAGGGGGATATATAACTGCATATTTGCATATGAATACATGCTCTGAATTTCTATTTACAACTCCTAGAATACGAGGAAAAGTGGGAATTGCAACAAGTAAAACAATAAGAATAAAATCCATGTATCTAGAAAATTGATCTCTCTCTCTTTTCTTTTTGTGCAGGCAAGAGCAGAGAGAAGAAATTTCAAGAAAAGCAAAGGTGGTTGTCTTTATTTGAAGGATTCTCCCATCTCAACAAATCATTTGTTTTTTTTAAGAGATTGTCAATTTTGTTTTATATTGTTTAGCCCTTGACCTCTGATACACATGGCGAGAAAGCAAATTTTTGAGGCATATCTACCAAGAAAGCTAGAAGCATTTTTAGAAACAAAGTTGTACAAGAATTGAAGCTTAATGCGGATGAAGCTCAGGAGTTGCTTTAATTGGAAAGATCAGTTTAACTTTCAGTTGAGAAACAATACTTAACAGAGCTCCACACCGGGGAAGCTTGTCTTGTCTTGCCACCCACCATCAATGCGCAACCCCCACCCTGCCCTGTGATGCTTCCTCAACGACCACAAACGGAATATCATAAAGTTGAGCACAATTTTTCAAATAAATCTTAAATCTGACATGGCTCGTTTACATGGTTGTTTAGGTTTCCAGTGCTCGTTAATACAATGGCTAGTTTTTGTTTATACCATCAGCCTAAATAAATTTTGAGCTAAATTATAATTTAAAATCCACTTTTGTATTTTAGCCAGGCTTTTTTTTTATACATACACTCCATCAAACTCTCTATTTTAAAATTCCATTTCATTAAATTATTATGAACAAACATGTATAAACAAGTCCCAAGACAACAACAGATCAATACCAGAACATCAGTAGAGTAGCAACAACATATGAGGGCAAAATCCACTGAGGGGCGGTCGACCGGTCAGGCCAAATTTAAGCTTTTTGTCTTCTTTGTTACAAGGCACTCATGGGACATTCGGTAGGATATCCATGGGGACATTCGGGTGGACAATCGACTATTGCTTTTTTGCTCAGTTTTGCTTCAGAAAATATAAT
Organism: Camellia granthamiana; assembly: GCA_036172215.1. Classification (NCBI taxonomy): domain Eukaryota; kingdom Viridiplantae; phylum Streptophyta; class Magnoliopsida; order Ericales; family Theaceae; genus Camellia; species Camellia granthamiana. The sequence goes on along the minus strand of CM069912.1, from coordinate 47,302,200 downwards.
AAAAAATAGTTTACCTTATGAACAGTACTATAGCATTCACAAAATAAATGAAGATTTAGAGAGTCTGATGGAGTTGATATTTATAGCTTTTGCTGTCTACGATAGCTTCAAAGCCATTGTAGAGAGGCTGATGTTGATGCTCTAATGTGATTGAACCTATATTTGAAACCTTATGTTCAAGACTATATTTGAAATTGACTGTTGAGCCAGTCTTCTTCCAATTAATTTTTAGTCCACTATATATTGTTCATCAGTTCTTCATTGTTGGTTATAAATTATTGTGGTGTTAGTTTTTGTTTATTGGCCACTGTGGTGGTGGAGCTAGCAAATCTTTAAATCAAAGTTGGTTAGAACTTGTGTAGTATTTGGTTATATCTTAAAGTGGTATTTGTTATGGCTCATTTGTGGGAGCTTTAGATATGACTAAGTGATACTTGGATAAATCCGAGGTAATATTGGTTATGACCCCATATGATTATAATTAATAATTTATATTAATTTTTTTTTTAAAAATAAAATGGTTGAATGTAGATATTTTATTATTTATTTATTTATTAATGTTAGGTTTTTGTAATTGGTAATTCTGTTTGGCAACACTTTTTTCAATTTTAATTTTATTCGCTCTTTTCTTATAGTGAAGATATGAGTGTTTAGATGCAAATCCAACCTGAATTGTCCTTATGTAGATGAGTTTGTGACCTTAATCCTTTCATGTTTGTCACTTTACTGATTATGTACGGGAGTCGAGTTGCCTGGTCAGCTCGTGGGAGTCTAGGGAGTAGCGCCCTTGAAGCAAAAAAAAAAAAAAAAAAAAATTGTAGTTGAAGTTATTTGACCGCTCGAGCGGTGAATGGCATCATATAGTACTTTTACAGAGTGTCTAAACTTCTGAGAGCATCTTATATGTGCTCGATCAGTGAAGTCTTGGCTTGAGTGATGGGCACGCGTTTTAATGAGTTCGCTTGAGTGATAAAGTGGTCGCTCGAGCAATCAGCCTATATGTGTTGCACTACCTTTGTTCGCACCGCTCGAGCGGTAAAATGTGTGTTCGAGTGGTCTTCGCGATTCAGTTTACTATAAAGTGCACAGTTTGTTATTTCTAGGGTTGGTGTTGTCCAGATTTTTAGAGAGGATCAAGATACAAAGTGTTTTATATTGGAGGGTACTTTATGAGTGTTTCCTTGATGATTTAAAGTAATCAATGGATTTGTGAACTTCATATCAAAATCATCAAGGGTTTGTTTGTTTTCGTTTATTCACAAAAGAGAGAGTTGTTCTTCGGTAGATTTCGGAAAACTTGGGGCCTGAAGTTTTGGTGGATTCCGGAGTGGTTCATCGTCGTGGATTTGACATTGGCGTTGTGGGTTCAGAGTTGGGTAAGACAATTCCGACGTGAAGACGGTGGTGGAAAAAGCACGTAGGGTCAGTTCAATTAGGGCGTGGATTCGCTAGATAATTGAGGGTACACTTGTGTATTCCTTTGTCTTTTTAATGGATTGTTTTGTGGCTTTGGCTCGTGATTTTTTATCACAATTGGAGGTGTTCTAATTGTGATTTTTTCACGTTAAATCGTTGTGTCAATTTGTCTTAATTGTTTGATTGCGGGTGTTATTTATTGTTTTAAATTGGAACATAATCTCAAAATCAAAATCCCAAAGATTTTAGATTTTTCAATTAATTATCAGCAAAAATGGAACTCTTTATTGATGAAGTCAAAGACAAATACATCAACAAAAAAGAGAAGGAAGCTGCTACCATGCATGACAACATGCCTAAGAAGCACCCCTAAAGCACCACGAGTGCACCAGCAAAAAAAGAAAAAAGAAAAATGGAAAACAGAGGGATAGCAAGGCACCATTCCAATAACAAAAATCAATCTCTGACAGCTCAGCCAAATCACCCATCAAACAGCAAACCTGTAAGCAATCCCAACCGCGATTGTCACACGCTGCCCCTTAAGGAATCAAGTCTATACACAATATCATCAATTGAAAATACCACCCCTTTAGCATTATACTTCACAAAAAAGGCCAATCTAAGTTCTAATTAGGTCACATAACACAACCCAATTAAACTAAGCCCCATTAAACTTGCATTCATTTCTAGCTTTCCAAACTGACCATAACACTGCAGAAAAGAGAGCCTCCCAAGTCCTTTTCTCTAACTTTTTAAATTTGAAGTCAGCCCTCTATTGAAGTAGATAAAAAACAGAGGATGGGACAACCCACTGCACACCCCATCATTATAACAAACTGGATCTAATTTCCAAACAGAGGAACAATGAAGAAGAAGATGATCCATAGACTCATCACAAGAATGACAAAATTAGCAAACCACACTTGTGTTAGGCCCAATCACATCAAAATTTTGAAGGAACATAGCTGATTGACTCTACCCTTCCAAGCAAGCCATCCAAGAATTGGACCTTAAGGGGAGAGACATTATTCCATAGCAGTTTTGACACAAGAATTTTTACCCTCAAACGAGATTCACACCATTTATATGCATAATTAACAGAAAACTGACCTGAGGGATTAAACATCCAAGTGAGACGATCTTGATAATTGAATCTAGCTGCTGGTGCATCCTGCAAATAATTGCCAAGCCTTCTAACTTCATCAACTTCCCTTGAAAATAAATTTCTTTTGAAGTTGATGTTTCATTCCCCATCAGAATTTCTATTCTCGTGAAAATCCAACATTGAACCTTTTTTTCTAATAGACAAATAGAACAGCCTAGGGAATTCCTCCCTCAAACTAACGCTGCCATGCCTCTTATCAATCCAGAAGCACACTCCTCTCCTATTTCCAAGCTGAATTTGAGCATTGGAAATAAAGAAATTAAATAGGCTTGTATTAATATGGGCTTCCTGAATGATGTTCGACCACAATCTTGAGGTTCTCATCTCCTTGTTGAAATTAGGCAACCATTCTTATTGTACAAGTTCAATTTCCATAAAGCCTTTTTCTTCCATCCCAAATTGCCAATGCCACCACCATTTTGCTAATAGACATGAATTAATATCTGTCAACCTTTTCACTCCTAGACCACCTAATTCGATGCCTTTAGACATTTCATCCCACCTAACCATATGAACTTTTTTCTTCAAATCAGAATCCCCCTATAGAAAGGAAGCTTGAATTCTATTAAGCACCCTTGCCACTCCCACTGTCATTTTAAAAATGGACAAAAAGTACACGGGTAAGCTTGACAACACAGATTTAATGAGAGTAAGTCTTCCCCCAAATGATAGCATCCTCCTTTTCCAATTTGCAAGCTTTCCTTCAAATTTCTTCATAGCCGAACTCCACGCAGAAATCAATCTAGGGTTGGCACTTAATGGCGACCCAAGGAATTTCAATGGAAACTTTTGATTAACAGTTCAATGCAGTAGCAACTTCATCAATAATGCCTACCTCCTCTTCCGCACCCGTCGCCATACTTTTAACATAATTAATCTTGAATACTGAAATGATCTCGAAACACCTAAGAAATCTTTTGATACAAAGAATTTCTTCCCAATTAGCTTCACAAAATAGAATGGTGTCATCGGCAAATTGTAAGTGAGACACTCTCATTTCTTCTTTACTAACAACCGTACCATTTAACAGCTCCAATCCCTTTGCTTGCATGATGAGAATATTTAAACCCTCAGTAATTATGTTGAAAAGAAAAGGGAGATAATGAATCACCTTGCCACAATCCCCTTTTCGCATTAAATTCTAACTTTTGGCTCCCATTTACTAAGAAAGAAATCCTTGCAGTAGACACACAAGTCTAAACCCGAATTTCCTCATTAGATCAAATAAGAAATCCAATTTAACGCTATCGTACACTACTTCGTTAGCAATCAAGACACCATTGAGAATGTTACGCCCGCCCAAAAATGCCGATTGTGCTTCGCTTATAACAAATGGAAGAACCTTGAGGATAAGACCTTAGCAAGAATCTTGCAGATAGACACCATCAGACTAATTGGTCTATACTTGGTTAGGCTGCCAGCATTGTCATTTTTAGGTATAAGAGCAAGAAATGAAGAATTTAAACCTCTAACTAATTTTGCATTGTTGTAAAATTCCTTAAAAATCGTCAAATCTCATATTTCATGAACTTCCAACACTTAATTATTTGTTTATTTTTTTGCATTTTTTTGGGGTGAAAATATGCATACGTTATTCTCCTTGTATCATACACACTTGCAATAATAAAAGACAATTTTACTTGGGAAAATTCTTGATAAATCTATATTCCCACCCCTATAAGGGTGATTCTATTGGGGGACATAAGGACATTTGTGGGTGAGAAGTCTATGTTCTAAGGTTTGAAGAAATTTAGTTCTATAAATACCATCTATCTGTACAAATTTTATCTATCTCTTGAATTGAAGCTGTTAGGTTTTTATTCTTAGCAATCCCGGTTAACAAAACCCTTTTCAGTTGTAATTTTATTCGCTCTTGTATTTCAGTGAGGATATGAGTTTTAGATGCGAATCCAACTCGAATTGTGCCTTACAGAGAAGTTTGTGTTGTTAATACTTTCAAGATTGCCACTTCGCTGATTATGACGGGAATCGAGCTGCCCGGTCAGCTTGCGGGGGTCGAGGGGACAGCGCCCCGAAGCAAAATGCAAAATTGCATTTGAAGTTGCCTGTCCGCCCTTGCTCGCTCAAGCGAAGGCTGCGTCCGTATAAAAACCTGAAAGAGATGATTTCACGCTCGAGCACAGGTTGTTTGGCTCGAGCGAAGCCACTTATGGAAAACACGTGTTTTTGGTTCCTTGCTCGAGCGAGAGAGTCTGCGCTCGAGCGAGCATCGCGATTCAGATTTCTATAAGTACGTGTTTCTGTCAAATTTTAGGATTACTTCTCCAGATCTTCTTTTTTGGATATTAAGGTTTATATCTGGGGATATTTTGCTAGTTTTCTTTTATGTTTTGATTGAGTATTCAACTCATGGGTTAAGAAGAATACATCAAAGGTTTGTTTGTTCATTTTATAAAAAAGAGAGAGTTATTCTTCAGTGGATTCTGAAGAATTTGAGCCTGAAGCTTTGGTGGATTTTGGAGTGGCTCATCATTAAGATGATTCCGAGGTGAAGACGGGGTTGGAAGAGACACATAGGGGTTGGTTCAATTTGGGCATGGATTCGCTAGGTAATTGAGAGTATACCTATGTGATTCCTTTATGTCTTTTTAGTAGATTCTTTTGTGGCTTTTGCCCGTGGTTTTTTTTATCACAATTGGAGGTGTCCAATTATGGTATTTTCACGTAAAATCGTTGTGTCGATTTGTCTTGATTGTTTGATTGGGATTGTTGTTTACTGCTTAAAATTGATACATAATCACAAATCAACATCTAGGGGATTTCTAGATTTTTCAATTGGTATCAGAGCGGGTTGCTCTTTTGTTTTTTTTTTAAAAACTTTTGAGCGAGATCTTGTTTGATTTGTGATAATGGATTCAATTCGTGAGGGAAACTCTATGGTTCGACCACCCCTACTTGACGAATCCAATTATTCGTTTTGGAAAGCTTGGATGAGATCGTTTTTAAAATCTATTGATGAAAAAGTTTGGCAATCTGTCATGTATGGGTGGACTGAACCGATGATTACCATTGATGGAGTAACTTTCCCCAAACCAATTGATAAGTGGGACACAATTGATTACCAAAATAGTAGCTGGAATAGTAAAGCTATCAATTCTCTCTTTTGCGCTGTCACACCTGAAGAGTTTAGTCGTATTTGCAATTGTGAAGTCGCAAAAGAGGCTTGGGATATTTTGCAAACTATTCATGAGGGCACTCCTTTGGTTAAACGCTCAAAACTTCAAAGGCTCACGTCTAGTTTCGAAAACCTTTCAATGAAAGATAGTGAGACCTTTGATGAATTTTATGCGAAGTTGAGTGACATTGTAAATTCTAGCTTCAATTTAGGTGAAAAAATACCGGAATCCAAGATTGTAGGAAAAATTCTGAGGTCCTTTCCCGATCGGTTCCAACCAAAAGTTACGGCTATTGAGGAGGCTCAAGATGTTGATAACCTCAAGCTAGATCATTTGGTTGGAAATCTCCAAACTTATGAGGTACATAGGAATTTCAAAAAGAAACAAAAAGATACTATTGCTTATAGTAGTGCTCATAGAGTTGGAGAGGATTCTGATGAGGATTGTGCGATAGATTCCAAGATCACGGATGCTTTTATAAAACAATTTAAAAAATCTTTTTTGAAAAAGAATCCTAATCTTTTGGAATCTACTCATACTCATAAATCCAAAGGCAAAGATAAACTCAAAATTAATTCTATAACCAAGAAGGAGAAAGGAAAGATACAAGGGAATTCTAAAAGAGTCCAATGCTATGAATGCCAAGGATTTGGTCACTTTGCTCAAGAATGCCCCACATGTTTGAGGAAGAAGAAAGCCCTCGCTATCACTTGGGATGATGAATCAGAATCTGATAAAGATGAAAGTGACAATGAAGATCAAGGCGAAGAAGGACACAAACAATTCCTTGCCTTCATGGCAGCTTCTGAAACTGATGGACCAATAGAGTATTCAAAGAGCCTGATTGAGATTGCCACTGATGATGAATCCTCGGGGAGTGAAGATGAAGAACTTCAGCAAGCATATCAAAAGTTGTATAAGGAATCTCTTAACTTATCCAAATTGAATGACAAACTCACTACAAAACTCAAAGCATGTGAAAGTGACAATGTCAAATTAAAGAAAGAGATTTCTGAGGCTAGGAATGATGCCCTTAAGATTTCTAATGATCGACAAGCTCTTTGTGCAAAACTCTTGACTTGTAAGACAGAGAGGAATGAGCTACAACAAATCTATGCAACATATGAAGAAAAGATTGAAACTCTCGAGATGTCTCAAGTTGCCTTGGAAGAATTAATGATCAAGAAAGAGGAAGAGCTCAAGTGTGCTATGGCTACCATTGGTCTTTGGAACAAAGGATCAAAGACTTTGGAGGATATCATTGGGTTTCAACAAATGTGTTGTGACAAGAGTGGCATTGGCTTTGGTGATAACAAAGAGCAAAAACAGAGTGCATCTATATCTCATGATACAAGAACTCAAGGAAAGGGAGAACAAAAAATTCAACATAAAGATGGACTTCTCAAACTTCCTAGAGTTGGTAAGGTAAAAGAAAAGAAGGTACACCCTGTACACCCTGTGTGTATTTGTCATCATTGTGGTATGCACGGTCATATTCGCCCTTATTGTTATAAGTTGCATGGGAGAGTGTCTCATAGAGATGGAAGAAATTCCAACATCTTGTGGGGTAGGAGACACTTCATTGGTGGTAATGAGGTTAAGGGTCATATTAGACCTCATTATTTTGATGTGCTTGAGACCAAACATGGAGCGAGTTTGCATTTGCCTAGCTCTAGGAATAGGAAGTTGGAAACAATGTCAAGACGGGTTCTCATTGAAGGGGAAAGGAACCACAACGTCAAGACACCATCCAAGAACCGCAATTCTCATAACTTTGTTCATACTAAAGCGGTTTGGGTAAGAAAACTTGACTTGTGCTAATTTGTTTATTCATTTTAGTTTTTAGGGTTCTGTGTGTTTTTTTTGGGTCATTTAATGTGTGCTATCATTTAATGTGTGCCTGTTCGTTTTCTGTATTACTTTCTTTAGAAAAAAAAATTGAAAAAAAAAGATCCAAAACGATTTTCTTAGTATGGTTTTGCAAGCTTGAAATTTTTGAGTAGTCCTTGGTGCATATTGGAATTGATAAGAATATCTATTATATGTTAATATGTGTGTGCTTTCTGTGGTCGTTACTCATTTTGGAGTGTGTGTTTTTTGACTAGTATGTCTCATTCTGTACACACTCTTGGATTATCAAATTTTGGGTCTTCTGCCTTAGTGATCATTTTTATCTATAGACTTCTGGCATTGTATCTTTTGCTTTTCTAGAGGAATTGACCTATACTAGCATAACATGGGTGATATTGAGTCTCTTAACCATCTTTCATCTTTTTGCATCTCCATGGCTTTTCCCTCTGTTCTTTGTAGTCCAAGCACGAGGAAAAGGCTACCTCAGAGTCACCAACCAGGCCATCCTTATTATCTCTATGCTTCTCTGGTTCAGTTTCCACACTCTTGAGCGTGTCAGCCACCAATGAGTGTGCAAAAGAAAGAAAAAAATTGTGCAAAAGAAAGACAAAAAAGATGTGCAAAAGAAAGAAAAAGAAAAAAAAATGTGCAAAAGAAAGAAAAAAAAAAAGGATTCATTGATTGAGGGGGAGCCTCCGCTTTTACTCACCAAATACCTCTTGATTCCTAGTGGTTTGACTTTCCTTAGTTGTGCTCAGATTCTCTTGTCAGAGGTCCAGCTTTCATATCATTATTAAGATTTGAATCTAGTGTTTGTCGAACTCCAAGAGTCACACTCACACTTTTATCATGAGATCTATGCTTTTCACATAATGCATCACTTTCTTTGTGAGGAATCTTCTAGAGGCTGTGCACATTGTGTTTTCAAGTAATTATGCTTCTTAGATAATCTTGTGTGTTTTAAGGTACAACTCTGAAATTCCTTACTTACTCCACCATATTATTTTTGTCGTTTGCTTTTTGTTCACTGTTTTCAGTGTTTATGGTTGCTTTGAGTGAGGGGGAGTTTGGTTTATCATAGCAAGAGTTTGTTAGCATGAACACTTCGATCATTTCCTTCTTGCATGCTCCTCATATTTCCATCATCATATCATTGCTTGTGTGGTTTACGATCTTGCTTTAGTTGATTGAGCTTCCATTGTCAATTCGTGACAAAAAGGGGGAGAAAGTTGTTTTTCATGTATTCATGTCATGTGACGGGTCCATGTGTCGGGTGCATGTGTCTTAGTTTTCAAATTGTCATGCTACATGTTCTTAAAATCTCCAAGTCACATCTATTCATGTTTTTCATCTAATGCTTCAAGATAATCTAGTCATATGTTTATTGCTTTTTCATATACTCTTGTGGGACTAATAGTTGTTTTGGAGATTGTGACACTAATAGCTGTTTTGCAGATCTTGACCGTCAGAAAGAAGTTTGTTTTTGTTGGCTGCAATGGGTTGGGGTGATTAGGATTTTATTTGTTAGGTATGTTTTGTCACGGCATTGCCAAATGGGGAGATTGTTAGGTTTTTATTTTTGGCAATCCCGGTTGACAAAACTCCTTTCAGCTGTAATTTTATTTGCTCTTGTATTTCAGTGAGAATATGAGTTTTAGATGCGAATCCAACTTGAATTGTGCCTTACAGAGAAGTTTGTGTTGTTAATACTTTCAAGATTGCCACTTCGCTGATTATGACGGGGATCAAGCTGCCCGGTCAGCTTGTAGGGGTCGAGGGGGCAGCGCCTCTTGGCGGGTCCGGGGCAGCGCCCATGCGGGGTCGAGGGGCAGCACCCCCGAAGCAAAATGCAAAATTGCATTCGAAGTTGCCTGTCCGCCCTTGCTCACTCGAGCGAAGGAGTTCTCGCTCGAGCGAAGGCTGCTTCCGTATAAAAACCTGAAAGAGATGATTTCACGCTCGAGTGCAGGTTGTTTGGCTCGAGCGAAGCCACTTATGGAAAACACGCATTTTTGGTTCCTCGCTCCGCGATTCAGATTTCTATAAGTACATGTTTCTGTCAGATTTTAGGATTACTTCTCCAGATCTTTTTTTTTTTGGATATTAAGGTTTATATCTGGGGATATTTTGCTAGTTTTCTTTGATGTTTTGATTGAGTATTCAACTCATGGGTTAAGAAGAATACATCAAAGGTTTGTTTGTTCATTTTATAAAAAAGAGAGAGTTGTTCTTCAGTAGATTCTGAAGAATTCGAGCCTGAAGCTTTGGTGGATTCTGGAGTGGCTCATCGTCAAGACAATTTCGATGTGAAGACGGGGTTGGAAGAGACACATAGGGGTTGGTTTAATTTGGCCATGGATGCGCTAGGTAATTGAGAGTATATCTATGTAATTCTTCTATATCTTTTTAGTGGATTGTTTTGTGGCTTTTACCCGTGATTTTTTTATCACAATTGGAGGTGTCCAATTGTAGTTTTTCCACGTAAAATCGTTGTGTCGATTTATCTTGATTGTTTAATTGGGATTGTTGTTTACTGCTTAAAATTGATAAATAATCACAAATCAACATCTAGGGGATTTCTAGATTTTTCAGAAGCCATCTATCCAAATTATTTTTACACCTATCTGTCCAAATTATTATATTTGTACAAATTGTTTTTAACCTTTAATTTTTAGCATACTTTTAATCTATCTGTCAAAATTGTTTTAATATTTTTTTAAGGGTAAACTACTAATAGGTCATAGTAGTTGGACTTAATTCCCATCAAGTCCTATTGAAAATAAGCTCTAATAAAATTGTCGTTAAAAATAATTTTTTATGACAATATTTTTCGTATGTCACTAAAAATTGACAATTAGTAACTTTTTTTTGTCACGATTTTTATAAATTGTCGCTAAAACTTACTATTAGTGACTATTTTTGTGACGAATTTTTCAAACTGTCGCTGAAAGTTAAAAATTAGTGATACTTTTTTGTGATTTTTTTTTTAAATTGTCGCTAAAACTTATAATTAATGACATTTTTTGTGACAAAATTTTCAAATTGTCACTAAAAATTAACAATTAGTAATGTTTTTTAATAGTATTTGATGAAAAATGTCATTAATTCTCACAAGACCTATTGGACAATAAGTCCACATATTAGGACCTACACGTAAGTCTCCCTATTTTTAATCTATTTGTCCAAATTATTTTAATATTTTTAATCTATCTATTGAAATTCTTTTAATGTATATGTCTTAGTTTTTTTTCTTTTCTGTCCAAATTGAATTTATCTGTCCTAGTATTTTTTTCTATTTGTCTGAGTATTTCTTATTTATCTGTCCAAATTAAATCTATCTTTTTTTTTTTCCCCTTATCTGTAGAAATTAGATAGATCTATGTTGTGTACTATGATCTGGCTTCGTTAGGATACAACCTATACAAAACCAACAACACAACTGTTTCAATTCTCTCTCTTTTTTCCCCCCTCATCCGTGGCCTTCAAAAACAATAAGAGCAAAGCAACTATGACTAACTTTTTCCTCTTTACCATGACTCAATCTTTGCCTTCCAAAATAAAAAAAACAAAAAAAAACCCATTCACCATTAACCCCCCATCTCACTTTCTCTAAAAGAGGAAACTACACAATTGCTTACCTAAATGGTATTTGGTTCTTTCAATGACGATTTTGTGATACCTAGCCAAAATACTAGTCATGAAGGGCTCCATGTCGCCGATGGACTCATTGTCTACATCGGGCTTTGTGATGGCGAGGCTCGTGGTGTGCACGTTCCTTCTTAGAACAATCTATCTCTTTTTCACCACCATCTTTTTCTTCTCTCCGCCTGTAAGTAGTCCTGTCTCACCTCCGTTGAAAGCTACAACCAAATGCAACAGTTTCGCAAAGACGGTCGTTGGATCGAAGCCCTTCGACAAAAGCTTGACCTTTCCGCTTTTGGATAGCACTAACACTAATTCAACTTCAACTATTTCTAACATGATGATCCTTCTCGATGAGAAAATTTGATAGTTCTGTGATTAAGATTTGTTGATTAGCTATTAGTGTTGAAAATAGAGATATATATATATATATATATAGAGAGAGAGAGAGAGAGAGAGAGAGTGTGTGCGTGTGTAACGCACTGAAATAAATACAATAGCCCATCCCCAACCTAAATTAAATGACGACACAAGATGAAATAATTAACTTCCATTCATTCCAATTTCTTGTAAAAAGAGAGAGAGGGTAACACATATAGATATACATTGTCAAGTCTAACCCTGAATCTATAGCATGTGTTATATGGTAAAGAAGCAAACGAAAGATAAATAATTAAGAGAATGCCCTAAAGGTTTACAACTTTCTAAGTTAGTACTTGGTTACAATAAAATGGATTTAAATCTCAATACATATAAAAGTCCTTGGCTTGTACAAAACAAATATTCAATTAAACAAAATAAAGCTCTTAATCCAGGTCCTCCCAAGCTATTGCCTTGGTAGAGTCATATCATCTGTACCTGAAACGTTTTTCTTACATAGGGTGAGCCAAAACCCAGTAGAAATAATCCAATACAGTATATGAATCATGACAAAGATATAAGGTTGAAATGCATATGCAATGCTAGTGACAAAATATTTTATATCTCTTTCAAATCATGCGATGCCAGGTTCATATCGCCATTCATGAAACATTTCCCTTTTAATAGGAAACTAGACTGTGAATACAACTTTGTGAATCGATAGGTACGTGTCTGCAAGTAGACTATACAAGTACTACCAATTTGTCATTTTTATTGATATTAACTAGAAGGCTTAACACTTATTCGTATGGGCTTTTGGTCTTTCACCAAGGACACACAAGCCAACTTATCAAAGTAACCACACCCCCTATCCAGATTCACCAAGTATTCACTATTTTCTTAAAACAATGTAAATATTTCAAATGTGTAAATATATGCTCGATGCTGTAGACACCCTATTTTTGACCGTCCTCAAGACTTGGATGTCACTGATCGGACACTCGGTGATTATCCGTGATTGTGTTTGTTTTGAGTTCCCGGAGGCCCCGGCTGCGCGTTGCGCCTCAGGATCTCTCAACCGGTTTGTACTGTGCTTGGTTTTGTACCAAGACTTGTGTGTTTTTGTATCAGAGAGTAGGGGAAGGCTTGTTGGCCACCCCTGATCACCACCGGCTAGCCCCTCACTTCACCGGCCCTCCGTTTCTTCCATCGGCACTGTTTTCTCAAAACCTTTGGCCGGTCGGCACTATATGTTGCCGACCGGCACTTTTTTGTGCCGGTGACATTTTTGGCTGGCCGGTGACCCTTCTGAACCCCCCTGAGGATGGTGCATGCCAGCTGTGCCAGCTGGATTACACCACCTCTCCTCCCCGTGCATAGGGTTGGCCCATATGCACCTTTGACCTCCCTAAAGCTTCTAGAAGCTTGAACCTTTGGCCAAGCTTCTTGGAGAAGCTTGGCCAGCTGTCTTAGCTTCTCTTAGAAGCCAAGAGCCTCTTGCACCTCTTGACCCCCCCTCTCTTTGCTTAGCCATTAAGTAAGAGCTTCTTTTTTGCCTATATAAGTCCATTTCATCTCCCTTTACAAGGGTTAGCCATTTAGGTCAAAAAAACCAGAGCCTATATCTATATTTCTGTGTGATACACTTTCTCTCTCTATATTTTCCCTCTCTCTCCCCTTGTGTGTGTGTTTTAGGCCTAAAAAGTGTGATTTCACCTTACTTTTGCACCTTTACACACACTACCACACCTTAATCCGAGATTGGGAGGCTTGGAGGTTTGTTTGGTGTGATCTTGGACTGGTTTTGATCACTAAAGGAGGTCTGCTCCACCTGTTCTTCATTGGATCTTCAAGGGTAAACTTTTTGCTTTAGTTTCCCCATTCTTGCACTAGCTTTCTACCCCTCTTGCTTTGTGTTTTTGGATTTGTGTTCAACATAAAAAAGACTTGTTTTTCCTTGCTTAAGAACATTCATCAAGGTTGTTTTGTGGTTTGGGTGGAGTCTCACCCTCTTAGGCCTTGTTTTGGCCATTTTGGGGCCTTTTCTTGAGGCCTTGTTTACTTGGTGTTTTTGATCTTCTCACCACTGAAAACCAGTGGGTTTTCAGTGGTGAGGAAGATATTTTCAAGTCTTGTCTAGGGGAGGGACACCCTTCTCCCCTTGGTCCTTTGTTTGCCTTTGTTTTGGCTTAAAGGGTGGCATGTATGAATGCTTGCATTTAGCTTCATTTCATAGCTTTCTTGGGTGTTTTAGATCATATTTAACCTTTGTCTAATGTTGGTTTAATGGCCCTTAGCATGCTTCTTACACTTGCTTTGTAATGCTTCATTTGGCCTAGAGATGTACCTTGTGTTTAGCCTCATATATATTCATGTTTTGGCTTAGCATGTTAGAATATTTGGTCATGATTTGCCATATTTTAGGGCTGTGAGCCACTGTTTTTGTCATGTTTGGCATGATTAGTATAGTTGCTTTGCATTTGGCTTGTAAGCCTTGGTTGTGTTGGCCTTTAGCATGCTTACCTTAGGCCGTCCTTATGATTCGGCATCATTTAGGATCCTATTTCAGTCCATAAATCATGTATGTATGCTTGCATATGTGACCTCCCTCATGCTTTGAAAGTGTTCCCTTCTGGGCCTTGAAACAAGCCTAATGCATGCTTGTAGGTTCAATGCATTTTGGGGCTGCCATATGAGGAGATTTGGGTGTCTTTTTGCATCCTAAAAATCTGTTTTTGGTTGTTAGATTCATGCCATGAGAGGTCTTGTTAAGTGGTGGTAGAATACCCTCTTTCGTGCCTAAGCTTTAGGTACATTAACTTGCATGTCGGCATGGTACTTTGAATGTGATTTTAGGCATGTTTGGCCACTATTTTGGGGAGAAATGAGGTCTGCCCCGTTATGGTTAAACCCGCCGTCGCATGTCCATTGTATGCTTGTTGCATGTTTGGTCCACTAGGTGTTGTAGCACATTGATTCCATTGCATACTTGACTCATGTTCGCATCACACTAGCATCTCATGCACTTTGGCATTTTGCATGCCTAATATGTTAGTTGTGTGGTACCTAGTTTGCTAGCATCCTAATTTCCATAGTGCATTATTGATGCATGTTTGCATGAGTTGCACTTCATTACTCGGTTTGGGGTGTCAAACCAAGTGTGGGAAATGAGGGGTGTTTGTACTCCAAGTGACAAAACACACCTCAATTCCCATGTCACTAAGGCCCTTGACTTTGGCATGATAGGGACTTAGTTATCATTGTTGTGTTGCATGCATTTTTACATTGAAATGCAACCTTGGTATCTTAGGCTATCATGCACCAAGGTGCACAATTGATAGCCCTAGAACCAAGAGCCATGTTTCCTTGAGTCCCATTCATGATAGGAAGCATTGGCCATGCATAAATATGCTCAAAAATCCAATACCATGCACTGTTGTCTGCTGTTGCTGTCAAACTGTCTTCTGCAGGAATTTTGTGCCGACCGGCAGGAAAGAGTGCCGACCGGCACTGTATTGCTGGCCGATAGACTATTTTGCAGCCGGTGGCCACCACAAGTAGCCGGTGGTAGTTTCCTCCAGCCGGTGGCACTCAGCAGAACACAAGGAAGGTTTCCTGGGACTTTGGCAATTTTTGGAGAGACAGGGCAGTAAAAACAGAGGTGGCAGTGGCACGGTGTAGGCTTTTCCGGGCAAGTCGCAACGAGCATGCATCATTCGCGCATCCCGAGGCAGGGCTGAGGCCCCCTTTCTTTTATTTACTTGATTTAATTTTAGTAATTAGAATTTTGTAATAATTCATTCATTTATTCTTTGGACTGTATTATTCTTTTGGCCCCTCCGAGTGAGGGCGCAATTGTAATAAGTGTGTGTGAGTGGGTGTATGTCCTCCAACCCCCATTTCTTTCTACCCTTTTATTTACCTGCTTACGATGGTAGATTAGGGCACATTTAAATTAGCATACCTTATGCAATGCATGCGTGCATCCATGCATTTGTTTACATACATCGGGCTCGGTACATCATACAAACTGCATTGTATTTCAATTCCAAATTGAATACGTGTTATTTGTAGCATCCCACGTGCCATGTTTAGGGTAGCCGAGCCTGTCTAGATTGCATCTTTGCATGTGTTGCATTAGCCACTTAACATGAACTAGGATCATGCATATGATTACTAACTGGTTTCTGTTTTGGCTTGGAGTACTAGGTGAGCTTCTATGCTTTAGCATATCACATGTGTGTGATTGTTGCCATGATAGCATGATTACCATGTGGCTAAATGCTTATGTGATATAACTGCTTGAATGCCTGTGGGTGGAGGTTGGATTACTTGAGTTGGGAATACTCATTGAAATCCGTGTTTTAGCCTACTCGCGAGTAGCAATTTCAAACTGTTTTTCCAAACAAGACGGATATGCAATGCTTATTTCCAAATTAGGCGATCTAGTCTATACTTGTTTGCTATGCGCACAACATAGTAATTCTAGGCTAATAACCGGAATAAGAACGCATAAAGTTTTCAAAATTGGATATCACGGTTAGTAGAGGCCGGTCTTCGGACCGGGCGAAAGGGGGTGCTCATAGCTGACCTTCCCCGATCGTACCCAAGCTCCCGAGCCAAGACCACTTTGGTGATGACGGACATGTGGCCTTCGGCACCGAGTCAGGGTTTCCTAAATTTCCCATTTTAAAATATTTAGGTGGCGACTCTGTATCTGGCAAAGCAGTCTATGTTTGGCACTTCTTTTCAAAAATCAGTTTTTCTTCAAAACGATTTGCCAGAGTTGGACTCTTTGGTTCAAGATTAAGAACCGTGACATTTGAGTCCTTTGAACTGTAGTGAACCCAATGTGAACCGAACGGGAGTCATCCTCCCGGGATGCGTTCGGGGACGTCTACAGATGCGAATGGATGAGAAATAGTTTTTATTGTCCTAATTCTCATGTAATTTCTACAATAATCATAGCTATCCTCCATCGACAACCCATAACAGATATCTCTAAATTGATAAAATAATTTTCATAAAGATAAACTTTCCAAATTTCAAGATGTGAGTGGTAATACATACCCAACTCCACCATCTTAATCAATAACAATTAAAGTCCATGTTTCCAACATCAATATCATTATTAATACAAAATTTACATTTAGGGCAAAAACTCCCTCTTTTTTTTTTTTTTTTTTTTTTCAAAATCAATTCCAAATATCAAAGCCAATCATTTTGTTACCTCTACACCTCATTTCCAATCCCACAACTATTTCCAAGAAACTATTTGAAAACCCCTCCTTTTAATTTCGAACCAAAACCCAAGATTGTTCAAAAACCACTTCTTTCACAAAGTGGTTTTTATAAAAACAAATAGCTAAGTTAAAACCCATAAGGAGGTGCAAAGAATCCTTACCTCAAGCTTAAAAGATGGAAGAGAAGAACTCGGAAAAACTCAACGTCAACAAAACCACGAGCTACTCGGATCAAAAGCAAGCTCTTGACACGATCTACAAATTATCTCAAAGGACCAAGATGAGGTGGTACCTCTAGGTGAGTAGATCTGAAGATCTTAAGTGAGAAAAGTGAGTTTAGAGAGAAAGAGAGAGAGTCACGGGTGAGAAAGGGAAAAAGAGAAACAACTCATAGGGGAGAGTGTGTTTGAGTCTATTTATAGTGACTAGGTATTAATAGAATAATAGGTCCAAGGTCAAATGAAACGAACAAGTCAAAAATCCCCTAACAGTAGGGCCCAAGCCGAACAAAATCTAGAAAAGAGTCACAGGGGTCGACCCCCATGTTGGTGGTGTCGACCCTTCAAGAAGAAGTGACATAAATTGTCAATGTTGGCAGCAGACAAGGTGTTGAACCTCAGACTAGAGGTGTCAACACTAAATTTCAGTAGATAAATCTCAAATTCTGCAATAGACAAGGGTCGACACCTCCCAGACTGGTGTCGACCCCAAAGGCTAACAAGAAAATGCAAGTGTCAACACTACCAAGGCTTGGTGTCGACCCTAAATTTCAGTAGCGATCTAGGAACACAACAGCAAGATGGTGTCGACACCTCCAAGGCTGGTGTCGACCCTTGGAGCAAAACACGGCAAGAAAAAGAAGGCAATGTTGACACCAACAAGGATGGTGTCAACCCTTGTAGCCAAAACCAAACATGAAGAGAAAGGAGCGACCATCACGAATATGGTTTTGCGGATTCAAAAGTAATAAATGGGTCGGGTTCTAAATCAAGATTGCTATATATATATATAGAGAGAGAAGGAATTTGAAATTGGTGGAAACAAGAGTTTGGAGAGAGAGAGAGAGAGAGAGGGGTTATTGGGCACAATTTGTATAGATAAACAGTTCTTATGGACCCAAATAAATTAACGCCTATCCTTATAAACCTAAACAAAAAGGCATGCGGATCTATGCCTTAAAAGTTTATAAAATTGATCTATAGCCTGAACACCCATTTTACTTTTCATACTTTGAAAAATTCTACCATGTCCAATAAAAAAAATTAAAAATAAAAATAAAAAGATAAAAAATTCCATGAGATCCATGGCCATCAAATCCACCATCCTGCCGTGCCCTTGGATCAATATTCACTTATCCAACTTTTCAATGGAAGAAAAATTCTAAACATGCAAACAAAACAAAAACAAAAGCAAAAAAAAAATTGAAAAAAAAAAAAATTCCACATTGAAATGAATTTGACATCTCACTAAATTTAAATTATTTGTTTTTGCTGAACATAATGAATCTAGTAATCCATGGGTAAACTGATATTACACCTATTACTACATTTCTAAGCATGTATTAGTGTCAGAATTAAGAAAACACCACAATGCTGCATTCAATTATTCAAACACAAGGAGCTTTCGGCATAATTAGAAACATAACAATATAAACTTGACATAACACAACCTACATGTAACCATTAAATAAAAGTTTAACAACAATACCAATATTATGAAGTATTAAGTGATTTGCATTTTTGAATCAGTCTAATGTTTTAATTGTTAAAAATCATACTAATAACCAAATAACAAAGAATTAGTAACCAAAATAATAACCCTAGATATGTCATTATCCATTATCTAAAAATGTGCCGAAGATATTCTCATGGACCTTGTAAACATAGCAAGGTGAATGGAAGCAAAAACAGGGGAGATTGACGTATATAGTTTTTGTAATCAACAATACTAGGGATACTAACACATTTACTAACAATCTTACTAACACACTCACAAGTTTTGATAAGATTAATCATCACTTGATATAGGACTCACATCAACTTGTGAGTGTGTTAGTAAGATAAATGTGTTAGTATCCTTAACATTTTTCTTTTATGATTTATTTGTTTCAATTTAATACTTTTTATTTTGGTATTTATTTATTTATTTATTTTTAGCCTAAAACTTATATTATTCGTAGTACTAAAATATAGTATTCATGTGCAGTTAAGACATACCAAAATTTTATCATTTTCTTATTATAAAAAAGTCCTAATTAAATTTACATAGATTTTAAGTATATTACAAATACTCAAAATTTTGTAGAAGTCTAAATAATAATAATAATAATTATTATTAGTATTTTTTTTTTTTTTTTGCGGGGTGGTCAGGCCTTATCAGTCCCTTGGTAGGTCCGCCCTAGGTTTAGTGGGTCTTTTGAGAACAATGGTAAAAAATCAGTTTTTTGACTTTTTAGCTTTTTTAGTTAAAAAAGTCAGCTTTTTTTATCCAAAACAACCTAGCTTTTTGCCAAAAAAGCTAAAAAAAAGTCAAAAAGTCAAAAAGTTGACTTTTTACCAACTTTCTAAAACACCACAGTATTTTAAGGAACATTTTTGCCCAAGTGTGTTGGGTAAGCTAGCCAAATTTATTCCATTTATGTTGATAATTTCGAATATGAAGTAGAATAATCATGCAAATTCATGAGATAGAAACAATCACGAGATACTAATATCTACGTGATTTGGCCTAACGCTACGTCGACTGGCGAGAGAATGATCCACTAGCAAAGAGAACGATTGCTATGAAAATGGTGATAAAACAATATTTCACAATGCTTACCACCCAAATACATGTTCTCTCACCAAACTCAAAATCTTTTTTCTACTTCCAAAAGACAAGTTCTCACCAAAAGACATTAATAGGTCTAGTTAAACATAGCCATAGACCCCAAGTAAGGAGAAATCTTCTCCAATACCTCTAAGAGGCCAATGGCCTCTCTCCAAAAAGACTCTAAGAAATTTCCACTAGCTTGACCAAAGGAATTAAAAAGTTCAACGGAATGAATAAGAGTCTCCATCTATTTAAACATAGGGTAAATTATGTAAATAGTTCCTGTAGTTTACATGATGTGTCAATTTGGTCCCTGTAGTTTCAATTTGCTCGATTTTGCCCCTTCATTCAACAGATTGTGTCATTTTAGTCCAATAAATAACGGTTGTTAAGTTAATTTAACGGAAGGTCAAATAATGTATCAATTTGGTCCCTATACTTTACACGATGTGTCAATTTAGTCCCTGTAGTTTCAATTTTCTTGATTTTGTCAAGGACTGAAAAATACAGGGATCAAATTGACACATTGTTTGACTTTTCGTTAAATTAACTTAACAACCGTTATTTATTAGACTAAAATGACACAATTTGTTAAATTAAGCGGCAAAATCGAGCAAATTGAAACTATAAGGACCAAATTGACATATCGTGTAAACTACAGGGACTATTTGCATAATTTTCCCTTAAACATAAGAATTGAATATGATTTTGTGATGGTATTTTCAAGGGTCCATCTAAGCCAAACATTTGTTATGATTTTCTCAAAATAAAATATTTATATTTTGTTTTAGTTATAAATTTGATTTTTCTTAATCGGCAAAAAAATTTTATTGATGTAAAACATAGTACAAAGAATGAGTTCAAAAAAAAAAAAAAAAAGGTTCATTGAATTTTTTTTAAAAAATTTTTATTTGTTACATTTACTCCACATTGTTCATAACATAATAACAATTGTTCATAACTTTCACTTTAGACGTAACCAACACCACAAAGTCGCAAAACTTTTTTTATAATGTATCCATTTGAAGGGTGCATATCATAAATTTCTCTCAGAATTTATGCCCAGTAGTTATTTGGTATATCTACAACAAAAAAATTACGTACGTCTTAGGATTAGTCGAGACAAAACCCCAAAAACCAGTGAATATTGTTCCATTGGTTTTTAGGGTATTTTGGAAACTTGGCTAAAAGTCAATTTTGACTTTTAGTCTATTTTGGATCACATCATCTCTCTACTTTTTTACACATTTAAAAAAAAAAAAAAAAAAAAAAAAAAAAAAAAAAAAGTTATCTTTTAACTAACTTTCTAAAACAAGCCAAGTAAGCAAGGACAAGCTTTCTATTAAATGAGGTTAGAAACATCAATTCAGTAGGGAACCAGCTTCGCTGGCCCAAGTCTTCTGGTTTCTCACCAAATGAACATTTTTAGTTATATGTATCTTTCACCCTCATAACAATTCAAAGCACTATTCTAGCCATATTACATGTGTGCCACACATGCTTTAGATTGTGACTGAAATGCTTGTCCGTTTTCAGTGCTTTGAATCATCCAAGTTAGATATTCTTAACAGGACATGTTTGATGTTTGGATTTTTTATATTTAAAATCTATTTATTTGACATTTGGTTGTACAATTTGAAGATGAGATAATGTATTTGGATAGGAAATTACATCAGCTGTATCCGGATAATTTAATTCCATTGAGGGTCAGATTAGGGTTGTAAAATCAACTTTGCAACTTCAATTCGACTTGTGTTTTGGTTAGATGAAAGTAAATCTGACTGGATAGGTAAACACGTCAAGTATGAACATATTTTAAACTCATCAATTTTTTTGAATTTGGCTCAAATAAGTTTGTTTACACCGGCACCGACACCTCTATGGAGGTTATGTATTAGTGTCCAACACATGTCAAATAAAGACATGCTCTCAACATGTGTCGGACACACTAGGAATATGAATCGTCCTAAATTGTTTTTAATAAAAAAATCCATAGCATACTCAAAATAGATAAATTTGATGAAAATAAATATTTGATATAAAATAAATATATGTAATATTCAAATATTTGAAATGCTAATTGGTCTTAATTCATTGATTCCTAAACAAATCAACAACTAACATGTAACAACTTGTGTCATCAGGGGTAAGCTTAGGAATAATGTTTTAAGGGTTTTAAGCATTTTTCAAAATGATAACTATTATATGATGCATTTTATTTATTTATTATTATTTTGAGAAGGTATGGTGAGATAAAACAGCTAGCATTTGCTGAATTTACAACATATCAAGCCATATTACTACAATTCAATCTGCATAGAAGTCACAAAATCTTCATTTACATGCTTGGTAGATAAAATAAAAACAGAACATGAGACTATTTCACTACATTCTTGTCTAGTCTCTCTCTACACAGCTCAATATTGAAAAAAGGCAATTTGACTGTAACAATAACAACTTCAACCAAACCAATACAATCACTTCATTACCAAAACTTCCCTATCCATGAATTTTCTTATCCTGTAAAACAAAAATACAAAAATAAAATTAAGAGAAAAATAAATTAACTAGTATAATAAACACAACTATAGTGATTATGCAGTCTCCAATATCAAAATGAACAGTGAAAATGTGACATTCTTTCTATATATGGAAAGTGCTACAATGCTAGTCCTTGTGGCATTCCTTATATTCCAATTAGTAATGATTTCCCTAAATAAATAGAAATTTTTTACAAAATGTGTACACAGGATGATATGGCACATTCGAAATTTATCATTTTACATAGAAAAAAAAACTCTTCAAAGTGACCTTTATTTCAAGAATATGCTATGGCATATTATTCTGCTTAAATATTGTGTATGAATTTTTTTTTTTTTGGGTAGAATTGCATTTCCTATTCAAATTGCTTCCAAAAGATGTCAAACTACCTAAGGATTCCTTTGGTTCCTCCTTTTAAGCTGACATTTAAAAAAAAAAAAAAAAAAAAAAAAAAAAAAAAAAAATTGATTTAAAATTATTTTATTTTTGAAATTTGTGTAAACTAAACAACCCAAAAGAAATTTAAAATAAAATAAAAAAATTGAAAAATTTTCCACTAAAATGTTGGTAAGAGAGAAATAAAAAAAAAATAAAAAAAGAAAATTGCATCACACAACAATGAAACTCAGTCTTGGGAATCAAGCACCTAGTTAGATAGCGTCTCATCCACAAGAATTAGACTTATAAAATTGACATTTTTTCTTTTCTTCTCCTAAAACCAAAACAGAAAAAATGAAACAAACATATATGGGATTAAGTGTCTTACCCCTCCATTTCCAGCTCTCAAACCTTTTGATTTGCGATGTGTCATCGTGCTCTCTTGACGAATATATTGCTTGCCACCAGATCGATTTGGTGGAGGAATGTATGAATGAGTCTCTGGACCTCTATAATCAATATCATAAATCCCAGAATCTATATTCAACGCAGCCAATCCCCTTATTCAAATCAATATTATATATTATAAAAATTCTATAATGACGGTCTTGGATTCCTTGTCTTCTTGTCTCAAAACATTTATGCCTTGAAATTCCCGCTATAAGTATTTTGAGACACGGAAATAGAGAATCCTTGACCGATAATCAGAGAGTAAAAGCTTGGAAGAGTATACAAACCTTTTGAAAAAATAGGTGTGGCCATGAAGAGGAAGAGAAGAAAGATGGTAGTGATGATAGTCTTGAGCTCCATGGCAATGGAAAACTGAGTTGATGACTTGCTACTTTTTTGGTGTTGGCTGTGTATGGAGGAGAGAGGAGAGAGGAGAGAGAATATGGAACTAAGAGATAGGGATGTTCATGGAAGAATCATGGCAAAATAACAGTTAAGATAGGCAATTAATGGTCAGCTTTTTGGCAATTGAAACCGTCGGCATGGCATGGACATTGCAATTAGTAGGGCAAGGCACATGATGTGGATGTGTTGAGTTGAACATTTATGTAGTGTGTAGAGGAACTATACCAAAAGTTTAGGTTTTTTTTTTTTTTTTTTTTTTTTTTTTGCTAAATATCAAATATACTTTCTGATGATTGTTTAAAATATGAATTGCTCTATGTAATTTGAAAAATTATAATATTCTATTGTTAGAATTTTTTATTTAATAAAATTAACTCAAAAATAAAATTCATAATCGCTCTCCTATACAATAATAAAATTATCTAAATTATTAATTAAAATATATTTCTGATATCATTAAAAACTGTTAATTGACTTAATAATTTATTAATAAAATAGGCCATTTGATATGAACTTAGAAATGTCAAGAAGAAGAATGTAATTTTCAGAATTATAGAGAATGATTTGTATTTTAAATAAATCTCAAAGATAAATTTATAATTTGCTTTCTTTTTTCTTTTTTTTTAATTTTTTATTTCTCTTTTGGCTATGTAGACAATAGTACGTGTGTTTCGAGCAATTTGTCTTCCAAATTTTACTCTTGTAGAATGGACTTCACGCCTGCAATAAAACTGAATTACACATTAGAGCAAAAAAAAAAAAAAAAAATTCATTGTTGTTATTTAATGGTCGAGAGAGAACCAACATAATAGTTTTTGGGGATTTACGTATAAGTCTTATTAAGTGAACTTATTATCTAATAAGTCTTATGGTAATTAATGGCATTTTTCATCATACACTATTAAAAAATGTTACTAATTGTTAATTTTCAATGATAGTTTAAAAATTATGTCACAAAAAATATCACTAATTATAAATTTTAGAGACAATTTTAAAAAATAATGTCACTAATTTTAAACTTTGAGCGACAGTTTAAAAAATCCGCCACAAAAAAAGTCACTAATTGAAAGTTTTAACGACAATTTATAAAAACTGTGATAAAAAAGTCACTAATTGTTAATTTTTAGCGACATATGTGAAAATTGTCACAAAAAATTATTTTTAATGATGATTATATTAAGACTTATTTTCAATAGGATTTTATGAAAATTAAGTCCAATTATTAAGACCTATTGATATCTTACTTATAATTTTTCTCAGATTAATAACAACAGTAATAATAGAATAGATTAGGTTTACTGAATGAGACAATGTCGGCCATATTCATTCGTTTTGTGCAAACTCGTAGATTGGGAGTAGCACCTACATATAATATGATAGTGTTTTGAAATTATTAAATAATTTTTAAAGTTTTTTAATTGATAGTTTCTTAAGTCAATAACATGCGAGGATAAATAAATTAGGATCATATTTGTTCGGATGAATTAGATTAAATAAAATTAGCATTTTTAGGATAGTTAGTTCTAAGATTCTTAATCATTTTGACTAACTAGTCCCATGTTTGGATTGGGTCGTGATTATAAGAAGGGATTAATAAAATTTTATCAATTTTATAATTTGACTAATTACTTTGAAGCTCTTTTTAATCCTCCATTTTGACTAATTTGACTGATTGGATAGTTCCCTATAAAGGAATACCATATCATTATAGGACATGTTTAATTAGAAGAATTATAACATAATATTACAATTATATTAAGACTTATTTTCAATAGGACTTTATGAAAATTAAGTCCAATTATTAGGATCTATTGATAATTTCCTTATAATTTTTCTCAGATTAATAACAATGGTAATAATAGAATAGATTAGGTTTACTGGATGAGACAATGTCGGCCATATTCATCCGTTTTGTGCGAACTCGTAGATTGAGAGTAGTACATACATATAAATATGATAGTGTTTTGAAATTATTGAATAATTTTTAAAGTTTTTTAATTTATAGTTTCTTAAGTCAATAACATGCAAGGATACATTAGGATCATATTTGTTCGGATGAATTAGATTAAATAAAATTAGTATTTTTATAATCCTTTTGACTAACTAGTCCCATGTTTGGATTGGGTCGTGATTATAAGAAGGGATTAATAAAATTTTACCAATTTTATAATTTAACTAATTACTTTGAAGCTCTTTTTAATCCTCCATTTTGACTAATTTGACTGATTGGATAGTTCCCTATAAAGGAATACCATATCATTATAGGACATGTTTAATGAGAAGAATTATAACATAATATTACGATTAGTCCATAGACTCACAATCTTATGTTTAATTGCTAACTTTATTTACCGGATTACATATACAATGAACATTTAATCCAATAAAATTGGCAAATTTTTAATATTAAAAGGGGTTGAGAATCATAATTTCAAGTATGAAAGAAAAAAATAAAATGAATACATTATAAATAGTCATCTCATTAATTTAATTGGATAATTAATCCTACACTAATTTATGAAATTATTAACCCTTTCACTATTAATTTTGTTAATCAAATAAGGCCATAGACTATTAGTATGAGCCTTAACTTTCTTAGCCAAATAACAAATTATGTATATATTCTATTGAATTATTAGTTGAATTCTAAAGAGGAGTGATGGACACCCCCTCCAATCACCATCCCCACACACATGTGGCAGGTGGTGATTGGAGGACAAGGGAAACAAAAAAAAAGAAAAGAAAAGAAAATCCAACCAATGAGAGAGAGAGGGGGTCAAAGGGGGTGGAAAAAAAAGGGGGTCTTCGACATTTTTGAATTCTAAAATCATATCCATCTTAACAAACATGACATATGGAAAATATATACATATGGGGTTGTTTTGGGAAAAATATATTTTGTGAAAGTCACTTGAACCAGAAAATAAACCCAGAAATTTACCTAAAAGTGTATATTTGCGGTGTAAATTTAATTTTCTTTCCGTAGACTCATTCTATAAATGAATCTTATCATTTTATTTTGTATTATGAATAAAGAATTGATATTTTTTTTCCTGAATTTGTAGACTGGCTAGGAATGAAATTGAATTCTGAGCCTCCAAAAAAAGGGATGGTGGAAAACTTTACACCTTTCGACAGCCCACCAACCATGAGTTAGGTCAATTGATGGGAATTTAACAAATAATAACGAATTAAATAAGTTCAAGTAATATGCTCAGGACTGTTTTGTTGTAATTTATTGGAGTTATTTATGATATTTTTTTAGAAATTACAAAAAAAAAAAAAAAAAAAAAAACATAGGGTTTGAGTTTTGTAACTCAATAAATTTTTAATTTTGTTAATTTAAATCATAACAGTTTGATTGTTTTCAATATAAATCATTTATTTATCTATTTTTATTAAATAAAATTAACGAAAAATGTATTTTGGTTATTATAATTAATGTAGGTGTTAAAAAATTTCTAAAATATTATTTTTTTAATTAAGTTTAATGAGTAAAATATCATTTTTTGTCAATTTTACTTAATAAAAATAAACAAATAGTTTATATTAAAAACAAATTTACATATTAGAATTTGAATTGACAAAATTAAAAATTCAAGATTTATTTTGTTATAAAGCTCAAATCTTAGAGTTTTTATTTTTATTTTTAAAATTTTGTGTCAAAATATTATGTAATTTTTTATTTATGAAAGTTAATGATGAAAATTTGATCAAGAATTGACTTTTGTTGTCCATTTTCAGATTATTAGCTTTCAATTTACTAAAATTACACTAAAAACCAAGCCGTAGCACTTATAAGAATCACCCACACCGGTGGACCCAAGACTTACTTTTAATATAAACATGTTTGTTGGGTTGTTGGGTTGTTTCTTTCTCATTATGAAACTAGTTGTCGAGCTTTTATATTTGTTGAATTATGATGGTTTAGATGTAATTCTCTTCGTATTATAAATAATTAATTGTAAATTAATTCAAAAAATAAAAACAAATGTATGAGTAATACAAATTAAAGAAAATAAAGAAGAAAGAATCACAATGAAAGAATTAATAAATGATCACACATATAATACACAATTTTTCTCTATATTCATTAATATGCAAACACACCTATTTATAGGTGATAAACCATGTGGTTTATCACATGGCATACTACACTTCCCACATGGTAGAACTTTCCTCTAATTTCACTTTGGCCCAAAACTTAATAGAATTCCAATTGCATCTCTTTTGATGGTTATCTAAATATTTCACAGCACTCCTTCTTAGATAACCATGTACTAAGAATATGCTTCGTTAAAACCTTACCAAGGAAACCCAGTAGGTAAAAACATTTGGTGAAGGAAAAATATTACAATATTCTTGTACGTAATTTGTTTAGATTGCCTCATTAAAACTTTGCCAAAGAAAACCCAGTAGGAAAAAACCTTAGACGAAAGAAAAAGAGTAAAATTTACAAATCTACTAAAATTGATGATTCCCCCTCAATGCTGTATAATTGGTCTTTATATCGACACATCCCAATACTATGCACCAGCTTCTTGAATGTCGCAGTTGGTAATGTTTTAGTAAATAGATCTGCCAGATTATCACTTGAGCGTGTCTATTGAACATCAATATCACCATTCTTCTAGAGCTCATGTGTGTAAAAAAAATTTGGTGAAATATGTTTAGTCCTGTTACCTTTGATATAGCCTCATTTGATTTGTGTAATACACGCAGCATTATCTTCATATAATATGGTTGGACCATCTTTTATTGAAAACAATCCACATCTTTCTTGAATATGATCAATTATGGATCTAAGCCAAATACATTCTCGACTTGCTTCATGAATTGCAAGTATCTTTGAGTGCTATAAAAAAGTAACAGTCAATGTTTGTTTTACTGATCGCCAAGTTATATCAGTATGCCCATAGATAAAAACATATCATGTTCGTGATGTGGCTTTATGTTGATTAGAAAGATATCCAGCATCTGCATATCTGATTAACTGCGACTTTGATTCACTTAAATAAAATAAATCCATATCAATTGTTCTATGAAAATAACGCAATATTTTCTTTACTTCCGTTCCAATGCCTTTGGGTTGGTGCGAAACCATATATTGTTAATAAATTGACAACGAATGCAATATCAAGCTTGGTACAATTTGCAAGATATATGAGAGCACCAATTGCACTAAAATATGGTACATCAAGACCAAGGAATTAATCATTATTCTCTCGAGGTCAAAAAAGATCTTTTTTCATATCGAGAGATCGAACAACCATATGAGTACTCAAAGGATGAGCTTTATCCATATAAAAGTTATTCAAGACTTTTTCTATATACGTTGATTGATGTACAAGAATCCTATTTGACAAATGTTCAATCTGTAGGTTGAGACAAAATTTTGTTTTGCCAAGATCTTTCATCTCAAATTCCTTTTTTTAAATATTCTGTAGTTTTTGCAAGTTCTTCTGGAGTTCCTACAAGATTCAAATCATCAATATATACTGCAACAATTGTAAATCCAGATTTTGATTTCTTAATAATCGGATCATTCACATATTCTTCTTTCAACAGATATACACTGAGCCAACTATATCACATGCATCCGGATTGTTTCAACCCGTATAGAGATCTTTGTAGCTTGATTGAATAAACACTTCTAGGTTTTGAATTAGATACTTTTGGCATTTTAAATCCTTCAAGGAGTTTCATATATATATATATATATCACTATTTAGTGATCCATATAAATATGCTGTAACTACATCCATTAGACACATATCTAAATTTCCTGTGATTACCAAGCTAATAAAAAATCTGAATGTAATTGCATCCATTATGGGTGAATATATTTCCTCATAATCAATACCAGGTCTTTACGAGAAACCTTGCACAACAAGTCGTGCTTTATATCTTACGATTTTATTTTGACCATTGCATTTTCGAACACACACTCATTTTTATCCCACAAGCTATATCCCTTTTAGGGTTTGGACTACAAGCCCAAATACTTTACATTTTGTAAGCAAGTTTAACTCTGCTTGTATTGCTTTTTTCCACATTGGTCAATCATTTCTCTGTCAACATTCCTCGACAGTTTGTGGTTCATTATCATCATCACTTTTGATAATGTTTTAAGCATTACTTCTGATAATGTCAAAAGCAACTTTAAACGAAAATATGTTGTCGACAATAATTTGATTTCTGCTCCTGTACTCATATAACGTATTGAGATTTTATTATTTTTAGGTACCTTTTCCACTTTGGGAAATAACTCTTCAGGAGATTTCTTTTCTGGAGGTTCATAAGTAGGAGATTTGGATAGACTTATTGTAGCCTATTTGTGGCTCTAACCTCTTTAGGGGTGCCTTTATTTATGGGTATGATCTCTCCAGAAGATCCATTTATGGTTTCTTCTAAAATACCAACTGTTTGTTCTTGAGCTTTCCTCTTTTAAGGAATTTTGCCTTTTGCACCGATGGGTCTCCTACGCTCTGGCGTGCCTTAGACTCATTTGCTACTATACTGTAACAAGCCCGCGAGGGACCTCGCTACAGTTCGGACTCGATTTGTGTCACGGTTCTAAATCTTGAACCAAAGAGTCCAAATCCGGCAAATCGTTTTGAGAAAACAGATTTTCAGAAAGAAGTGCCAAACATGGACTGCTTTGCCAGATACAGAGTCGCCACCTAAATATTTTATTTTTGGAAAATTTAGGAAACCCTGACTTGTTGCCTAAGGCCACGTGTCTGTCATCACCAAAGTTGCCTCGGCTTGGGAACTTGGGTGCGATTGGGGAAGGTCACTTCGTGAGCACCCCCGCTCACCCGATCAAAGATCGGCCTCTACTAACCATGATATCTAGTTTTGAAAACATTATGTGCTCTTATTCCGGTTATTAGCCTAGATTTACTACGTGATGCGCACAGCATACAAGTATAGATTGGATCGCCTGAATTGGAACAAAACATTTCATGTTTGTTTATTTGAAAATGGTTTGATGGTGCTACTCGCAAGTAGGCTAAAACGTGGATTTGCCACCCTCGGGTGGGCTTAGAAAACATGATTTTGCCACTATCTAATGGGCTTAAAACACACATTTTAACGAATTGTTCCAATCCAAATAACCCAACCTTCACCCACAGGCATTCAGGCAGTTATATCATATAAGCACATAACCTCATGGTAAGCATGCTATCATGGCAGTCACTCACACGCATGCAAGGGTGCTAAAGCATAAAACTTAGCGAGTACTCTAAGCCAAAACAGAAGCTAATTAGAAAGCCATGCATGATCCTAAATATACAGAAGTGCCTAATGCAACACATGCAAAATGCAACTACAAGCAGGCTCGGCTATTCTAAACATGGCATATGGAATGCTACAGCTAACAAGTATTCAACTTGGAATTGAAATACAAATGCAATTAGTATGATGCGCCGAGCCCAATGCATGCAAAACAGATGAATGAATGCAAACATACTATCATACTGTATGCTAATTGAAATATGCCCTAATCTAACCATCGTAAGCTGGTAAGTAAAAGGGAGAAAGACGTGGGGTTGGAAGACATACATCACACACATACACACACACTTATTACAGCTGTGCCCTCGCTCGGAGGGTCCGAATAAATAATACAGTCCCACATAAATAATACAGTCCGAATAAGTACAAAACTCTAATTAATTAACAAATTTAACTAGGAAAGCATTAAATTTGGCATGCAAGCTAGGGACCGCCTCAGCTCTGCTCCGGATGATGAATGATGCATGTTCGGGTTGCCTTGCGGGGAAATCCACTGCGATGCCCCAATTAGCCTCTGTTTGCAGTTGTTCTTGAAATGTGTGCCAAGCTCCGGAAGGCTGCTGATTCTTGATTTGCTGCAACAGAGAGCAAGAAAGGGGCATGGCAATGTATTTTCACATATGTATGCATGCCTCGATCCTCGTGCCACCAATCACGCATATCGATGCATAATGGCCGAGGAGTCGAATTGCACAACTCAATATGGAATGAATGCACATGAAAACACAACAAGACCAAGACTCCATCATGGATAACCCGGAGTGTCGGTGACTGGGAATTGAGACACGTTCCGTCACTCGAAGTACAAAACGTCCCTCGTTTCCCATGCTCGGGCTAACTCCTATCCCAAACACAATGCAATATGCATGGTATGCATGAATGCAACTAAGATACACCCTAACATGCACAATGTTATGAAATGGCATACACGATGCACGAGGTAACATGGCATACACAATGCGCTAACATACGACCTAGTATACACAATGCTATGAAATGAAATGGCATACACAATGTATAATAGACTTACACCAACACAAGTGGACCTCAACCACACTCACACAGGAGGCCATTAGATGAAAATGAGACACTCGAAATGCGTGCACACGTGCACGCAAACCGAGGACCGATCTTAAGACACGAATGCCACTCTAACAAGGCATGGCAAGGCATGGAACATAGTATATGAACATGCAAGTTCTAGCACTGAAATGTGATGCAAAATGATCCCGAATCATGGAAACATGGCACCCGATGCATGAGATGGTCCCGAAACACAAAACTATGCACCTGGAATGACTTATAGCTATACAAAGCATGCATTATTTGATCATGAAGCATGAAGACAGAAGCAAGGCAGTCCCAAAAAATGAACTTTTCTAGTTCAAAGTGTGGCCAAAAAG
Source organism: Camellia granthamiana (assembly GCA_036172215.1). Lineage (NCBI taxonomy): Eukaryota > Viridiplantae > Streptophyta > Magnoliopsida > Ericales > Theaceae > Camellia > Camellia granthamiana. Next base: position 47,270,096 of record CM069912.1, on the reverse strand, counting down.
TGCTAGCAAGATAGACTAAAATATCATGCCAATTTGACTAGCAAACATGGATTACATGGCATAGATATGAAGCATATGGAATCTCATCAAACCATCAAAAATCAGTGAATAAAACATGTAAAAATAGGCCCAAATAACCACTGATATGCAACCATGGTATGCAAAAATGATGAGTTACTTTGGAGAGCTATGCAAGGGATTCTTGAGCACATACAAGATAGACATGAAGCATGGCATAAAGAACTCTGGAAATCAAATATGGTAGTTCTAAAACTCACCAAATTGGCCCTGAAAAGTGGCTAAGAAGCATGCAAGATAGGGCCTCTTTGGAAGGCCAAAATGACCACCAAACAAGTCAAGGTGAGAGGGGGTCACCCCCCTCTGTATTGGAGGCTCAAAAAGCATCAAAGCCACTGGAAATCCACTGGATTCCATTGGCTAGAAGACCAAACAAAGCATGCACCAAGAGCTTAGGTATAAGGCTCAAAGTAAGAAGCAAACAAGCATACAATGGAGCATATGACCTCAAAAAAAAATGAAACCTTAAACAAACTTGAAGATGAGATTAAAAAAAGACTTTTTCCAGTTTATAGAAAGTCTCAATAATAAACACAAATAGGGCTAATCTATCATGCAAAAATGGCCCTAAAAGAGAGAATAGAGACAAGGGGCAGCAGCCGGCCCCAAATGGCAAAGAGACCTTCAACAAAGTTCAAGAAGGGCTCAAAATAAGTCATTTTACAGTTTATAACCACGTCCAAAACAGCTCACAAATAAGCCTAAAATATCATGCAAAAATAGGCCTAAAAAAGAGTTTAAACACAAAGGGTGAGGAGGAGACTTCAAACAGAGAAAGACCCTTCATCAGACATGGAGATGAGCTCAAAATATGATTATTTACAGTTCAGGTCGGAGCCCAAAAATGCTTGCAAGCAAGGCTAATATATCATGCAAGATTAGGCCCTAAAAGAGAGATAAAAGGAAAGGGGTAGTAGATGACCTTAAACAGAGAAAGGTCCTTAATAAAACATGAAGCTAAGCTCAAAATAAGACCATTTTCAATTTGGGTCGGAGCCCAAAAATGCTTGCAAGTAGGGCTTAGAAATGAAGCAAAAAAAGGCAAGTTTGAGGGAAATGAGTGCTTACCCTTGTAGAGCAATTGAACCAGCAGCTTTTGGACCAAATTTGGTGCTCCTAAGCTCTGAAAATTGGCTTCAAGTGGCTGGGATGGAGTGTGGAAGTGTGGTGCTATGGGTTGGTGTAGAAATGGCCAAGAACCAAGGGTGTTTTGAGGGTTAGAATAGAGAGAGAGGGAGACTTAATGCAAGAGCTCCAAAACAAATCTTGTAACCTCCCAAAATGCAGCTGGAGCTGCTGGTTTTATAGAGGAGGAGAAGGGAAAAATGGGGGGAAAATCAAATTCAAATTTCCCCCCTAAAGGGTTGACCCTCGGGCATAGGGCCTAGAGGAAAATAAATTGCACTTCTAGAACACACTTGGGGAGGGGGTCTTGGCCGGCCAACTCAAAAGGGCAAAAAAGGTCATCCAACTAGGTAAGTGGCCGGCCTGCTACCTTTTCTGGCCGACCTGCCACTTTTCAGGACAAAAAATGGGTCTGCCGGAAAGAAAGGTGGCCGGCCAGTGATAGGGAAGTACAACGGTGGCCGTTCAAGTGTCACAATTGAAGCCCCGGAAGTTATCTTTCCAATGGCGCAAACCTTGCATTAAAATTCCTCCTGTGGAAAAAGTTATGCCCTTTTTGGTGAAGCCGCGCAGATTCGGTCCAACCGGAGTGATGCCCTACTTCAATCAACCATATCTCCCCCGTCCGGAATTGGCTTTAGGAGATTCTTGAGTGCAAAATTAAGCCCCGGAAGTCTTATTTCCAATGGTGGTGGCCTTATAGCTTGATTCCAAGTATGCAAATGAATAGGCCCGATTCGGCGATGACTGCTCGACTCTTTCTTAACGGTTCATGCCCATTTTCTCCCCCAACTGGATTTCTTCCCTCTTCTCCTTTTTTCTTCAACTCCAATCCCCTAAGTAAAGTGTTTTGAAACATTTTTCAAAGATTTCATCTCTCTTTCATTCATTTCCACTTTGTCCTTACTCAGTTTACCGAAAAGCACAACATTTGACAAAATGCGAGCCTCGGAACATCGTAAAAAGTTTATTTCAAAAACATTTTGAAAGAAAGGGTTTTAAGACTAAAATCTTTTGATCAAAATTGTTTTGGTCCAAAAAGGGGTATGAAGTTGAGATTCGACTCTCTCTCCTTGCCGAAGAAATTGAACTTTTTCCCTGTACATCTTCCAAAACCATCAGTCGCGTCCAAGTCCTAAAGGTGGTCAAAAATGGGGTGTCTACATATACCCACTGATTGTCCGATAGGAACATCAATTCTTGCTAAGATATTAGCTGCTGGTATGAAAGATTTTGTCATATTTTTTGTGTCGGTGAATGCATCCGATAACTGATTTGCAATACTCTGCAAATGAATAATCCTTTGAACTTATGGTTCACATGTGTTTATCCAATTTAATACCTTCCTAGATACAACATCTAAGTCAAATGGATGTTCTTGTAATTAAAACATACAAAGATGTTATAAATCAATTTGAAACGCCCAAAGGCTTACATCACATACAAAGGGTGTAACCTTTACACGAATGGCACACAGCCAATACATAACATGAATGGCCCATGGCCTACAAATAAGAGAACCACCCTACATGGTTCCAACGCAACTCCGATGTCTTAGTCCACATCCTTATAAGCACACCTGAAAAACATTTTCAGCCACATAGGGTGAGCATAAAGCCCAGTAGGAGATATTTTAGAAACTAATTATGCTCCATTAGTATAAATGATCATGATGCAATACATATATACAATATGTCCAAATGCATTTTTAAAGTCCAACTGATTTCTCAATAAAAAATCCCTTATTTCCAATTTCCAAAATCTTTCATTTATTGAAAACGTTTCCTGAGTTTTACAACATTTGTTTAAAACAAAAGAAATCCTTCTCCAAACTAATCCAAATATCTCAATACCAATGAGCAAATACATTGCCAAGTCAATTACGAATACATTGTTAAACAATAGCAATTACATTGCTAAAACCATTTCCAAACCATTCTTTTCCAAACCAAAAATCATAATAAATAAAATGGGTAAATCTCCAGAACAAATACAACCTTTCATGAAAATTTCGTCCACAGGAAACCATAAACCGGTACCTATGTAAACGTAGGTTATACAAGTGCTACAATTGCCATTTTACGGATATTTCGTTTGTGGAATCGGCACCCATGTATACGCGCTATTTTTAGGACTTTCACCATGGACACTAAGGCTAACTTATTTCAATGAAACAATACTTATTTCCCAGATTCATCATTTTATTTACCCTTTTCCAAATAACACAATACATGTGATCCAAAATATGGTTTTCAAAATGAAATAAATGCTCTTAAAACATGACACAAGAATTTTCAAAACCTTTTTCCAAAACACACCGTTTAAATTCCCAAAATCCATTATATGCACCATGATATGAATGTTTTATAAACAGTCCAGTTTGCCTAGTCCACATGAAATTTCTAACAAACGGCAATGCTATCCTCTACCGATAGCCAAAACCGTTATCTCTAATGTAATAAATAAAAGGTAACAATCTGAATATCTATATAATATGACAAGATGGTTTTTGAATTTGTCCTACGTGGCAAGAAATTGTCTTAGATACATTTATAACCAACGGTTCAGATCGATCCTAATCAAAATCTAAGGGCCAAATACATTGTCTGCCTTTTTGGATTCCCCGCTCATGAGTACCAAACACATCTCCATATCTCTCTCTCTCATAGATGTCCTCATCTCTCTGTCTGTTATCCTCATTTCAAATTTTAATCTCCTCTCTGGTTTTCTTTATATATATATATATCTCTCTCTCTCATCTACCCACTCTCCCTTCTTGGTTTTACCTATGGCAACTTTGTTAAGATTCGAGTGCACTATTTGATCAAATACAAGGTAGATCGGTCGACGCAACCAGTGAGAAAAAGATCGGTATCCTTTTCAAATTTTTCCTCCATTTTCTAGCATATCTATGGCAACTTTTTTTTTTTTTTTTTTTGGGCTTTTTTTGTTTTATGCGTGTCTCTTTGTATGCATAAACTATGTTCTGTAAAATGCCTCACATAGGTCTCTGAAATATTTTTGTAAAATGGGTCTCCAAATTGCCTTAAAATTTTTATTTGGGTTTTCGTTGGGTGTCTAACATATGCAACACAAGAATGTACTTTTTTAGGGGGTAATCAAATGGCCTCAATTATATTATGTGATTTGTTTCTCATTTGGGTTTGATTGTGTTTCTCATTTACATTATGTGATTTGTTTCTCATTTATATTGCCTCAATTGAAATTTGTCTCTTTACCCCTCTATATTTTGTGTGTGTCTTCATGCATACACCATGTTCGGTAAAATGCCTCAATTAAAATATTTTATTTTCTTTTGGTTAAATCAGCTGCTTATATAATTCTACTTTTTTGTTGTTCATATAGTGAGTGAATCTATTATAACAAGCCAAGTAAATGTAGTGTATGGTGGTAAGGTTTAGCAAAAACAAAGGTATATTCAAATTGGTGATACAAACAATAGGAGTTGGGTGTTATTTTTAATAATAAACAGTAGGCAATTTTTGGACAAGGGATAATGGAGCTTGCTTACTTATATTTTATATTCTTTGGAATGATATAGGCACGGATTTATTAAGATCATTTGAAACTTTCATTTGCCTGAGATTAAATTTTTTTAACTTCCACTCTCTCTCTCTCTCTGATGCTTTGAATTTTATTTTTCGAGTTGTTGGCCCTAAAGTCCATCAAGGACCAAGGTTGAGAGCTGCAAGTTTTCTCTATGCCAACTACTCCCAGTTAGTCTTTCCTTTATTCCCATTCTTAGTACAATTAAATTAAGTTCCATTTGCGTACTCTCTCCCATGCTTTTGTGTTTTTGTGGGTATGCTTTCTTTCATGTCTTTGGTTCTGTCAATTGATTTGGTAAATAATTTCATCAATATTTTTTTGTTAACCAATGCTTTCATCAATTGATGAGCGGTTCTTTTTTTCCCTTAAAATGAGTTGTTTCTTCACTACATAGCCGTAGTGTGTTAACCTCTTAAGCAATTTCAGTGTTCATATTAATTCAAACAGTGCACAATATCAATATCAATATTGTGGCCTAATTTTTACTCTTTTTTTTTTAATCTAATTTTTTTTCTTTATTGTGGCAGTGCGTTGGTTGCTTCCCATCAGCAAACCAAATGGATCCAAAAGGGTTGGTTCATATTTTGCTTATGGGAGGATTTGAATAGTTGGAGCTATTTGAATTTTTTTTTTCTTTTGCAGCTGCTGTGGAGGCCAAATTATTAGAGACGTAAATATGCCGAATAGATGGACCAGGAGAATTGAATTGTGCGGCGTACTCGGCTCTATTTAACCAAATAGCCAGCTGAGTAAGGGGCCGAGTGGAAAACGGTTTGCAGTTGAAGAAGCCGAATAAATAGTTATATGGCGAATCGATAGTGGGCCCAGTCCCAAAGATAAAGAAAGAAAAAATATAAATAGAGGAACACCAGACAAAAAGAGGTATGTGAGAACCATTACGCTTAACTTATAATACAAGTAATCCTGAGTGTAGAGATTGACTTGTCTATCGGAGTGCTAATTCCGGCACCCCCGACCGGAGTGTTTATTCCTTTTCAGGTGACCAGCAAAGGATCACGAGCGTCCCCCAGGATCACGAGAGTATTTCCAAACTACTTCTCCACAATTGGCGCCATCTGTGGGAATACTCAAATACATCCATGGCGGGCGTAATGGAGGACCCTCCGATAGTCACCGATGAAACTACGCATAGAGACGACCTCACTCCAACCAACATGCTTGGACCGGAGACTATCCCCGCAAGACGAGCTTTGAACTTTGCCTCACCCTCGACTTCAGAACATGAGGCAATGCAAGCGATCATGGATCAAGCAAAGCAAAACGAACAGAGGTTGGAGAACATGATCGCTAAGAACGAACGTCTCCGTCGGGATTTGGCCTTGGAAGTGGCGAAGTCCAAACAAGCCATACGTCAAGAGCCGAAACGACCTCTGAGGACAGGTGGTCGACGACCTCAAGCCCGATAACAGGACACTGATAGCGACTCTGACTCATTATCCCCGGAGCCCAAGAAGAAGGGACGACTCGAAACTTCCAGTTCCTCTGAAGAGAGTCTGCATATAAGGCATAAGCATAGAAGAAACAGTTCTGATGAAGAAGACCAGCATGATCCCTTTGTACGATGGATCGCCAGGGCAGTTCTGCCCAAAAAGTTCAAAGCTCCTTCATTCACTCTCTATGATGGAAAATCAGACCCCACCGATCACATCCGTCACTACAAGCAAGCCATGACATTGCATGCAGACGATGAGGCCCTTATGTGCTGAATATTCCCTAGCAGTTTGGGATCATTGGCTGTCATGTGGTATTATAAACTGGAGCTGGCTTCGATCAAAAGCTTTTATCAATTACAGAAATCCTTCAGGGCCAGATTCATCACCAACGAGGTCTAGCCGAAACAAGCCGACTCTCTCTGGGCAATGCAGATCCAGCCAGGGGAAACACTAAGAGCGTGTTCGGTGTGCTATTGGGAGTGCTTTAATCTTGTAGATGACGTTTCCAACGACTCCATGGCCATCATCGCCTTCAAAATGGGTTTGCATCCTGACAGTGCTCTTCGCAGTTCTTTGACTAGAAGACCCCCCAAAACGGTCTGGCCGTTGATGAAGAAAGTTGAAGAATACTGTAAAGTGGAAGATGATGCCTTGCGGGTCAAAGCCGGAAACACAACCAACAAGACGGCTGTGACACCCGAATGTTTTAAATTTAACATTACGATAAAATAAATAAATAAATAAATAATAATAATAATAATAAGTATATATATATACATGTAGTGATAATAATAATAAATAAATAAATGATAATAAATAAATGCATAATTTAGGATATTGGAAATTTTATGGTTAAAGAAATACGTTGTGAAATATTACACATTAAATATTTTAGTAAGTGCTAAGTGGTGATTTATAATTGGGTAGTGAGGTTTTTAGACATGAACCTAACTTATCATTATACGTAAGTTTTAGGAGTCATCTTGAATTACCAAAGAAGGTAATAACTTTTAAATTAAAAAAAATGGTCAAATGGTCAAAAGAAGTCCATGGTCAAAGAAAAAAAAGATAAAATCAAACAAGATTATAAATGAAGAGATAAGGGTGGACCGTGTCAATTTACGGAAGTCTCCGTAGCTTGTTACCCAATAATTTTTGTCCTATAAATAGAGAAGATTGGTATGTTAAGGCAATGGAAAAACAAATAAATAGAGAGTAGAAAGGAGAACGGCAGGTGAGATCTTGAGTGGTGGTGGAAAGAAAAGATAAATGAATTAATTTAAGGTGAGTTATATTATACCTTGGATTACCAAAAAGTATTTTACTTATGTTTTGACTTACCAAAATCTATTTTATATAATTTATGTTTTATTAATATATTAATAAAAGTTATGTTTTATAAAAGTTTCAGCTACGTGGTTTTATTTCTGAACCCTGTTTGCTTAAAAGTGAAACCCATGGATATATTTGTTTTACTTTTAAAGAATATTTGGCTATGACCTTATATGAAAATATGTTTTGTGAGTACCACCACGGGAGTCCCATGCCTTGGGGGACTTAAATAACTATTGGCTAGTGGTTGACCACTTTGTGGTCCAGTGTTTGTCATGGATCCATTGACCAGTGCAGTGCTTGTCACTTAGTGATGTACCGTGGTTATAGTGATTATTTCAGTTTCTGGCACTTAATTAATTTGTGTATTCAACTCAACTCAATTTATAATGTTTTAGCTTAAATAAATATCCATGGCCATTTTGTGCCCCTCATAGTATAATATTTCTCACTCTGCTATGTGCTTATAATTGTTACCCCTTTCAGGTGACGAGGTTTAGCGGGATTAAGATGGAAAATGAATTGCTATGTTATTTTGTTTTCTATCTTTTATTATTAAACTCTTGTAATACAGTGAAGCTCAAATGACTATGTTTTATTTCCTTTTAAATAAACAGTTGGTACCCAGTTATTTATCTTAATTTATTTAATTTATCCGCTTGCACTGTGACTACAGAATTATCCGAATTATTTTATTTTGTTATCTTGTTACGACGCTAAGCCTTTGGGTATCGGGTTTGGGTCGTGACAACGGCTCTTTCTGAAATTGCTCAGTCGATAAATTCTATACCACCTCAGAGCCCTGAACCACGACATCGGGCCAAACGAGACAAGAGACGAGATTCTTGCTGATCGAGCGACCAATGCTCCAGCCGAACAAATGAACAATTGCAAGTTGACAGCAGGCGCACGAGACGCGCCGACAAGAAATATATGGAGTTGGCAAAGCCGATCAGTGCGGTTATGTCCAAGATCCAACACCTTCCGTTCTTCAAATGGCCGTCGAAAATGGTGGGACCTCCCGACATACGACGACGGGATAGGCGGTGCGAGTATCACAAGGATCATGGCCATGATACTAAGAATTTTTACGCATTGAAGGATCACCTGGAGGAATTGGTACAAGATGGCTGGCTACAACAGTACGTCCGAAAAGGTAACCCAACCAAAACAATAGCCTTAAGACAAGATTCACCTCCGCCTGGCGTGATCCACATGATATACAGCCTGCCAATGTCATTTACGGTGCATACGATTCAGTCGAATCTCAATCCTCAAAATCAACTCACTCCGGCTAAATGGCCCCATGAAGCTGCAAGCATTGTATTTGATGATTCAGATTTGGCTGGAGTGACACTGCCCCACATTGATCCCTTGGTAATTGAGCTGCACGTAAACCGGTTTACCGTTGAGCACGTACTCATTGACCTAGGGAGCACGTTGGAAGTCATGTATTACAAGACATTCCTCAAACTCGACTTCTCTGAATCGGATCTTTCCCCGGCTCCTTATCCGCTATTCGGCTTTAACGCCAATCCAGAATATCCGTTGGGGAAACTCACACTACCCGTTTGAGCGGGCTCCCGAACAGTGGCTGTGGAGTTCTTGGTCGTCAAGCTGCCGTCGTCGTATAATCCCATCATGGGGCGATCTTGGTTGCATACTATGCAGGCCGTGCCAAGCACCTATCATCAGTTGCTATGCTTCCCGACAGAATGAAGCATTGAGCAAATCCGTGACTCCCAGAAATCGGCGCAAGCATGTTATCTCCTTGCTGAAAAAACGCCAAAGGAGCTGCAAGTGAACTCCATTGAAGTGACGGATCAGGAGAGCCTAGACGATGTTGGGCGGCTCCCCAATGAAAAGGCCACGGAAGTCCTAAATTGAGTTGAAATCAACGGAAACCTAGACAGGTTCTTCATGGTCGGCGCATCCTTGAATCAAGCCGACAAACAGCAGCTAATTTCCTTCATGCTCGACAATCTTGATGTATTTGCATGGACTCCATATGAGATGCCGGGTATAGATCTATCTGTTTCGCAGCACCGTTTGAATGTTGACCCTAAATACAAGCCGATCATTCAGAAAAGCCGGCGATTAGGCACAGAACACACTGCCGCTGTCGTTGAAGAGGTTGACTGGTTGCTTGATGCCGGAGTAATCAGGGACGTGACCTACCCTACATGGCTCTCTAATACTGTGGTTGTGAAGAAGAAAATGGGACTTGGCGAGTTTGCGTCGATTTCACGGACCTAAACAAAGCCTGCCCCAAAGATTGTTTTCTTCTCCCCATGATAGACCAACTTGTAGATGTTACGGCGCGTCATCAGCGTATGAGCTTCCTCGATGCCTACAGAGGCTATCATCAAATCGCTATGCATCCGGAGGACCAAGAGAAAACTACATTCCTCACCCCAAGAGGAATCTATTGCTATAAGGTTATTTCTTTTGGGCTGAAGAATGCAGGGGCAACCTACCAGAGACTAGTCACCACCATGTTCAAAGAGCAACTCGGCCACACTATGGAAGTGTACATTGACGATATGGTGGTCAAGTCCAAGGAAGAGCAGAATCATATAGCCGATCTGGAAGAGACATTCGGCATTCTACGCAAATATGGAATGAAACTAAACGCTTCCAAATGTGCGTTCGGGATCAGCTCCGAGAAATTCTTAGGTTACATTGTCAACCATCGAGGAATCGAAGCCAACCCAAGGAAAATCACAGCAATCCGGGAGCTCGGCTCCCCTCGTTCACTAAAAGAGGTTCAGAAGTTGATAGGGATGGCCGCCGCACTCAATCGGTTCATCAGTCGATCCACAGATCGCTGCCGACAATTCTTTCATACACTATGGCAGGGCAAGGCTTTTGAATGGTCTGTCGAATGCGAAGCCACTTTCAACAACCTCAAGACCTACCTCCGCTCTGTACCACTCTTGACAACACCTACTGCTGGTGACCCGCTCATTTTGTATCTGGCAGTTTCTGACCGGGCCGTCAGCGCCATACTAATAAAGGAAGAGCTGGGGGAGCAGCAACTAGTGTATTATGTGAGCAATGCAATGGTTGACGCCGAAACACGCTACCTTCCGCTGGAAAAACTCATCCTAGCCCTAGTCATGGTGGCAAAAAAACTGATGCATTACTTCCAGAGACATAGCATTGGGGTGCTAACAGATTATCCCCTCCGATCAGTACTACGTAGTGCAGAAGCATCAGGAAGTGTTTCAAAGTGGGCTCTTGAACTCGGCCAGTATGATATTCAGTTTCTACCTAGAACCTCAATCAAGGGACAGGTGCTTGCCGACTTTGTTACTGAATTCACTGGGGGTCTTGCTGATTTCAAGTCTGACGAAATTCGACCGAAGCCGAACTGGAGAATTTATGTTGGGGACATTTGACAGTTATACTGTGATGGATCATCCAATCAGCGGGGCTGCGGAGCCGGAGTTGTAATCATGGCTCTCGACAGCGCAATAATTGAACAGGCCATCAAGCTCTGCTTCAAAGCATCAAATAACGAAGTCGAATACGAAGCCCTTTTAGCCGGCTTGCGGAATGCACATCTTCTGGGTGCTCGACGTTTGCTTGTATTTTGCGATTCAAAACTAGTGATCAATCAGCTAAACGGGGAGTACGCGGCAAGAAACGACCGTATGGCGACTTACATGAAAACGGCCAACTCTTTGCTGACAAAATTTGACCATCATGAATTGAACCAGATAACACATGATCAGAACACACATGCAGATGCCCTGACTTGCCTAGCCTCCGCTATTAACTCAGAGATTAAACGGACCATCGAAGTAGGTTTCATCCCGGAGCCGAGCATTGCCCTTGGGAAGAAGTCTAGGTCAATGTCATAGAATCTGGACCGAGTTGGATGGATCCCATTGTTGCATTCTTGTCCGCCGAACAGCTCCCAGAGGACAAGAAAGAAGCGCACAAACTACGAAACAAAGTCCTGCGATACTACTTGGATCTGCAAGGAAGACTTTATAAAAAATCCCTCTCTGGTCCATATTTGGAATGTGTGCACCCGAACAAAGTCGATGAGCTTCTGACTGAAATACATGAAGGCAATTGTGGCGCTCATAGCGACGCTCCTTGGCTCATCGAGCCGTGACACAGGGGTATTACTGGCCGACAATGAAAGCCGATGCCGAATGTTATGTAAAAAAGTGTGAACAGTGCCAGAAGTTCTCTCCTTTGACCCACCTGCCTGCTGAAAAGCTAAGCTCCATAACCAGTCCTTGGCCGCTCGCCCAGTAGGGACTTGACATCGTCGGACCACTGCCTTGTGCCCCGGGTAACAAGCGATTTTGGATTGTCGCGACAGATTATTTTACAAAATGGGTAGAAGCGGAGGCACTAACGCACATCCGAGATACCAACATGAAGCGTTTTGTTTGGAGAAACATCATAACACGATTCGGCATCTGAAGAGCACTTATCTCAGACAACGGCACCCAGTTCGATTGTGGCGTCTACTGAGAGTTATGCAGCAAGTATGGCATCCGGCCTTACTTTTCCACGCCGGCTTATCCACAAAGCAATGGTCAAGCTGAAGCCTCTAACAAATCCATCTTGGACAGCATCAAGAGGAGGCTGGAGAAAGCTAAAGGCAAGTGGGTCAAAGAATTACGGAGTGTGTTGTGGGCTCATCGAACTACGCCGAGGCGATCTATTGGGGAAACGTCGTTTGCTCTATGCTTTGGAACCTAGGCAATCATGCCCTTGGAGATCGGCCTCCCAACCTTGAAATCGATAGTTTTTTATATGGGCCAAAACGTCATGATGCTGGCCTTGGATTTGATTCTGATCGAAGAGTGAAGAGACAGTGCCCTAGCATCCATGGCGCGGTATCAACAACAGCTTGCAAAGTCGTATAATCAACGTGTTCAACTGCGCCGCTACACACCAGGAGAGTTGGTTCTAAAGAAAGTACTCCCAGCCGCCAGGAAACTGGCTGATGAAAAATTGGGTCCTAACTGGGACGGCCCCTATCAGGTCGATTCGATCGCAAGAGTAAGGGCGTATTGGCTCAAAGGCATGTCTGGAAAGAGTCTGCCATGGCCTTGGAATTCAGCGCACTTGCGCAAATTCTATCATTGAACTCGACCTGTGGGGAATGATACTAGCTATGAATGGCACACCATGTACACATTCCACTTTTGTAATACAAAGATTCGTGTTTACTTACTGCGAAATCTAGTTCAAAAGTGTTCCGATTAAGTCTCCGAATTCGGAGCGCCCTTCGTGGATATCACGATTGGCCAATACAAGTCTCCGGATTCGGAGCCCCATCGGTGCAAGACACCCTTGAGCCGATTAAGTCTCCGGATTCGGAGCGCCCTTCGTGGATATCACGATTGGCCAATACAAGTCTCCGGATTCGGAGCCCTATCGGTGCAAGACAACCTTGAGCCGATTAAGTCTCCGGATTCGGAGCACCCTTCGTGGATATCACGATTGGCCAATACAAGTCTCCGGATTTGGAGCGCCCTTCATAGATATCACGATTGGTCGATTAAGCCTCCGGATTCGGAGCGCCCTTCGTGGATATCACGATTGGCCAATACAAGTCTCCGGATTCGGAGCCCCATCGGTGCAAGACACCCTTGGGCCGGTTAAGTCTTCGGATTCAGAGCGCCCTTCGTGGATATCACGATTGGCCAATACAAGTCTCCGGATTCAGAGCACCCTTCGTGGACATCACGATTGGCCGATTAAGCCTCCGGATTCAAAGTGCCCTTCGTGGATATCACGATTGGCCAATACAAGTCTCTGGATTCGGAGCCCCATTAGTGCAAGACACCCGTGGGCCGATTAAGCCTCCGGATTCGGAGCACCCTTTGTGGATATCACGATTGGCTGATACAAGTCTCCGGATTCGGAGCGCCCTTCGTGGATTTCACGATTGGCTGATTAAGCCTCCGGATTCGGAGCACCCTTCGTGGATATCGCGATTGGCCGATTAAGCCTCCGGATTCGAAGTGCCCTTCGTAGATATCACGATTGGCCAATACAAGTCTCCGGATTTGGAGCCCCATCGGTGCAAGACACCCTTGGGTCGATTAAGTCTCCGGATTCGGAGCGCCCTACATGGATATCATGATTGGCCGATTAAGTCTTCGGATTTGGAGCGCCCTCAGTGCAAGACACCCTTGGGCCGATTAAGTCTCTGAATTCGGAGCGCCCTTCGTGGATAAAATGATTGGCCGCCTCCGAACTCGGAGCCCCATTAGTGCATGACACCGAATAAACATAGGCTGAAACATATAAACATTCAAAATGAAATGAGGCAAGCCATACAAACAAGGGCTAAAACATGTAAACATTCAAAATGAAATGGGGCAAGCCGTATAAACGCGTAGCGAAACATGCCATATAAACATGCAGTACGAACGTTCAAAATAAAATGCGTCCTTAGATTAATCAATTGGCATGGAGTGTACTGATATAATTAGAAAGTACAATAACACTTGAAATAGAAAGTGTACTATTATTCAATTAAACAATAATTACATAAATTTTGCATTACAATGTCTACAATGACTACTTTTATCTGGCGTCGCCTTCATCGTCACTTTTCTCGACTTCGAAGGCGGAAAAGGGGAAGTGATCTCCCCGGTACAGCGGAAACGCCGAATCAACGCCCGCCGCTCGGAGAGCCTCCGTGGCTTGAAGTGCCTTGATCCAACCGTGCCTTGATCCACAGTTCTTGCATCAGCAGACCTCCTCTGCAAGTTTCTCTTTGGTTTTGTCAATCCCAACCTTCCGGACCGCATGAAAGCCTTGTTCATCACCCATGGTCCTCGCATTTTCTACAGCAAACATGCTTGCCGTATCTTGGTCGGCAATGGTGTGACTTAAAAGCCGTTGGGTCACTCTCTCATCCACAACCGGATTAGATTGACCTGACGCCCGTGGCTCAATGGCTTGAGCCTTCCTAAGCTCCCTAAGCTCACGCTCGGCCTTCTCAGCGCGAACCTCCAAACTGCGGATTCGTTCATCCTTCTTCTCTATTTCCCGTCGCGCGGCGCGCAGACGCATGCCGACTTCATAAGCGGTATACAGCCCCTTCACGGCCCCATGGATGCCTTCGCGAAATACTTCGAAATCTTATCGTCCAACCATCGACTGCTGGACTTCCAGTGGAAAGATCTGTCGAACGAACTCGACTGCTACACCTGGGTCGTTAATGATGGAATCTGCCTCCGTCATTAGTTTATTCCCCAAGAAAACCGCAAAACTCAACGGTCGTGGCGTCGCATCGGGCTTGTTCCTCGGTCGCGGTCGCGGGGAACCCCCCCTTTGCTATTTTTCTTTTCAGGGAGATCTGCTCCGACGACTTGAGGGCTAACGTTTTTCCCATTCCCTGGACGTCTTTCCTCCCATGTATGTAGCTTCGCTATTGTGATTCATTGCAGTATCTAGCTCAGCCAATGTTCGTCCTTCTCCTCTGTTGTTGAAGAGTAGTCTATTTGACATTCACACTTATTTAAAGCTAGTTTAAATCGAGTCTGAACAAGAATAAGTGGAGTCACTGGCGCGAACTCACCCCATTTATTCCTAATGTATGCAGCGCCCCCGAGGCGACTTCTTTAAATGATAAACTCCAAAAGCCATATGTCGATCGGAGTCGCCTGGGCGTTGTGCTGATCAGTTTATGTCACAGCCACTCCACGAACTAATTATATTCGGCTCTTGGAGTTCATAAATTGGCTGGGGCAAGGGCAGATTTACTAATCTGATCGGCTATTCAACGATGGTAAATTATTAAGTTGCCTAATTATCTAATCGTCACGTATATAGGAATGCTTCATCCAAAGAAGCAAAAAGCAATACCATACATCAATAGAAACATTAAGCGCAAGTAACAGCAAAGTACAAGGGAAGTTTTCATTAGTAAAATTAGGCACAAACTTTAGCCATTTTACATGTGAAAACTACTAGATAAAAAACAAAAACAAAAACTACATTCAAATACTAAAACAAAAAGCTGTAACATTACATTCAAAATCCTAAAACAGAAACTAACGTCGCCCTCATCAATCCTCGGAGTCAGACTCCAGCGGCTCAACATCCACTTGCTCATATGGAATTAACATAGCCAATGTCACATTAGTAGCAGCAAGGGCTTTGAGCCAGCCGTGTTTGAATCCCCGATTCTCGAATTTGGGGACTTCTTGCACGTAACTGGTAAGGGCAGCGCTTTGCCCAGCTTCATATGCCTTCTTAGCCTCAAAGTCGGCCACTTCTTTTACCGCCTTTGATTCAGCTAAGTCTGCCTCAAGTTTGGTGATCGCCTCTTGGGCTAACTTAAGCGCAGCTTCGCTCGCAATCGCCCTCTCATCGGCAGCCAATCTGAGCTGGTCTGCATTTCTGGCTCTTTCTATCTCGGCCTCGGCCCTCCCAGCTTTCATTTTTGCCCTTGCCGCTTCGAACTTGACCCGGCTCCTTTAGCCCTCAACTTTGGATTGTAAACGGCCAATTCGCTCGATGGCGTCGTGCTAGCGACGGCCTATCTCGGCTATCCTTCCGACCGTCTGCAAAACAGGAGATTAAAACCAAAATATATGCATAAAAGGGAAAAGGCAAGATCAAGATACTTACCAGAAGAGCCAATTGAGTGGCTAACACTATTGCCAAAAGGTCTGGTTCTGAGCGGAAAGTCACCCTATCAGACGGCAATGAAACCGATGAAGCCATGCTCAGCGCCATGGCTGGATCTTTGATTACCGACGCGTTAGAGGAGATCGGCATATTTTTTATCTTTGGTTGAACCACAAAAGGAACAACCGTCGCCGACTCCTCTAAACGCGGCCGTTTGTCAACAGGGACTTCTCCAGAGCCAGCCTCAACCTCGGCAGGACGTTTCTCTGCTCTCTGTTCAGTCTCCTGATTTTTCGGCACGATCGGCTCCGACTCAGCGTCTCGTGTTTGAACCGTCTCAGTGAGAGGCAAGGGGGGCTCGACATCGGTGACGGGTGGAACTTCAAATCAAATGGTCTTTGATCGAATGGCCTCTGCCTTCCGCCGTGCGGCCATTCGTTCAGCGTTTGCCTTTTTGGCAAGTTGTGTGAGTGACAACCCAGCCATATCTTTAGGGTACGCATCGAGAAGGTCTTCTAGTCCAATAAAGACGTCGTCGCAAACTTCCCCTCGACTCGAGGTGAACGGAAGGTTGGCTAGACTGAGGTCAGCTTCCTCAAAGGCTACCCTTAAAGCCTCGTCCACTTCGGCCTTAGACTGGCCTGATTCTTCGGCGACCTCAACAACTTCCACACGCTCCGAGTCGGATCCTTTGAAACCGATTTGGCGCAAGTTTCTGAAGTTATCTAAGATAAGAGCCGTAAGAGACTCCTCGTCCCTCGAAATTGGGATGTTTTCTGCTGCTGAGAAAGTCATGTACGTCGGCTCGTATCGAAGAAGAATATGGGCCGCTCTCCTTTGTTTCTGAAGGCTCGGACTGCCGAAGTATTTCAACGCGACTTTGATCTTTGAAAGAACGGCGTCGTCAGTCGAGGTCAAGACTTTCTTCAAATCGTTTCCTGCACAAATTGAACCATGAGATCTCAAAAGTAAAGCATTATAAATATAAGAAAAATAGATGCAAAAAACTATACGGCCACCTGGTTCGCCCCTCCGTCTAGGAATAGGATCAAGTCGATCCTCTCCTTCGCCGAATTCCTAGTTATCTTGGACAACGACCATAACATCATCAACTCGCTTCCCCGAGCTGGAAAGCATAGTCACTAGTTGATGGTCGGTGTCCTTGGCCCTAAGGAAGTAGCGTCCATGCCGACCAGAAGACTTGGCCAAGGCATAACAGTGCCGAAGAGCAGGTATGCCGAGGTCGATCCTAAGGCGACGGTTTAGCTCTACTATCCCCATTACGATTCTAAAAAAGTTAACATTAGGTTGGGAGGGGATTAGGCCCCAATAACGAAGGACGACCCTAAGGAATGGATGAAGCGGGAAACGGATTCCGCCCTCTGCAATCAATAAGAGAGGAAAGATGATTGTGCTTTCATCTTCCCTCTCCATATCGAGGGTGCCGTCTGTCACAAACGACAGACGGACATCATCAGGGTTAGAGAAATGGCGTCAAAAGCCAGAAATTCGATTCGCGGAGAGAAGGTATTTCAGATGCTTTGCCATTTCGGTCAACCTATAGGAGCATACTAAACTAAAGGCGAACCAGGAAAAAGGACGCAAACTAAAGAGGAAGCAAAGAAGAAAAAAAACTTACAAGAGGCGAAGAGAATAATGAAGGATGGAAGTTGTAGAGGAGAGTCGGAGAGCGGTTGAAAAACTCTTAAGCATCCGAAAATGCATGTTCGAAAAGATGACAAGATTTTAAATCACAATAAATGGAAATGTACGAAGAGGCGAGAAGTTGAAATGATAACCGAGAGGCGTGAGCTCTGACATCTGCATTGAAATAAGGTTAGCCGCCGAATTTCGGCTCTAACTTTTCGAGTTCGAAACCAAACGCTCCAGCTAACCGTCGTTAGTGAAGTGCTTGGAGGGCAATTGTGGGGGCCGAATTATTAGAGACATAAATTTGTCGAATAGATGGACCAGGAGAATCGAATTGTGCGGCGTACTCGACTCTATTTAACCAAATAGCTGGCTGAGTAAGGGGCCAAGCTTAAAACGATTTGCAGTTAAAGAAGCCGAATAAATAGTTATATGTGAATCGATAGTGGGCCTACTCCTGAAGATAAAGAAAGAAAAGATATAAATAGAGGAACACCAGACAAAAAGAGGTATGTGAGAACCATTACGCTTAACTTATAATACAAGTAATCTTGAGTGTAGAGACTGACTTGTCCGTAGGAGTACTAATTCTGGCACCCCTGACCGAAGTGTTTATCCTTTTCAGGTGACTAGCAGAGGATCACGAGCGTCCCCCAGGATCAGAAGAGTATTTCCAAACTACTTCTCCATAGCTGCTATCCGTAGCATTTCAATGCACCATGTTAACCCATTAAAGGTATCCTATTTCTTTAATAGGATGATTGGCTTCCATTGGGTATAAAATTGTTCAATCTTTTTTAGTTAATGATTTTTTTTTTAAATTTAATATTGTCATTTCTAAGTTACTGAAAATGATAAATAATAAAAACATATATACTCATTTCTTATTGCAGAACATTTGTTTTGTCATATGGTTGCTTGGCCTAATTATTAGTTCCCTATTATTTGTTATATGTCATTTTAGAATCCATTTAGCGATTTTGTTTATGTAGTGTTGATTGAATCTTTTTTTCTTCAGTTTCTTTATGGATAACTAAAAGAGGAGTGTAGAGAAGTTGGGCATGATTGTTTGTGTTTCTTTATGGTTTTGATTTCATTTTTATGAATATGAAATGGGTTGAAATCTCTGTTATCAAAATCATACGATTTGCGATTCGATTTAGTGGGTAATCGATATGAACAGGTTGTGTGAATCACAAATAGCTATGAATCGTAAGTGAATCGGTGAACCAAATCGGTGAATCATGAAGTGAATTGATTCGATTCGCTAAAATCGATGTTTGACTTTCTTTTTTAGTTTTTTATTGTTGGAAAAGGGTTCACACAACCTTTTAAGGTCTTTAGAATTACTAAATGCCATATTTTAACTTTCTCACTCCCTCTCTTGTTAGTTGTTCATATCTCTTTATTCCCTTTAACATTATATCCATAAGTCAATGGAGTTTTGTTAGTTTTATTTATAGATTTATTTATTTTTGCTGTTGTTGTTGTTGAAATATATATATATATATAATTAAGATGAATCTTCCTTTTGAATTCTGCAAACCCTTTAGCTCCTTCATCTGTGTTGGACACACCCGCCTTTTATTGTTGTAGTTTTCTAGTTTTATTTTATTTTATTATTTTTTTTGGGTAGTTGTTATCTAGGGAATTAGTTTTAAGTATGAAAGATCTTTTCTCCTAAAATCAATGCATAATT
Source organism: Camellia granthamiana (assembly GCA_036172215.1). Taxonomy (NCBI): domain Eukaryota; kingdom Viridiplantae; phylum Streptophyta; class Magnoliopsida; order Ericales; family Theaceae; genus Camellia; species Camellia granthamiana. Next base: position 47,250,569 of record CM069912.1, on the reverse strand, counting down.
TTTTGTTAAGTTGTAGTGTTGTAGAGAAATTATCAATTCATGTAAGGCTGATGTTTTTCTTCTTAATGCTTTGTACATGTGACAGAGGCATCGGAATTTGGTAAGGAGAATAGTCTAAAGGCTCCATCAATAAAGGTAATCAAGATTCCATCCCCTTTTTTTGCTTCTATTTTTTATTTTTTGTACATTCATGTTGTAAGTTGATAATTTAATCTTTTACTCGATTTCCATAGTTCGAAACCAACTTCTTCATGTCACTTGGAATAAATTAAAACCTATTTCCCTTTATTTTAATTAAATTTATTGTTATTCATTCCATTCTAAGGATTTGGGTATAGTTTTGCAATAATTGAAGTTCAAAATAATGATTTTACCACTATAGAATTTCTGCTACTACAATGTTCACCAAATGCTTGATAAATTGTTTCTCTATTTGATGTGTTTGATGTGTTTATTAATTCACAGGGAATGGAAGGTGAGGGGAGATTAATCGAATGATCAAACTTTTGTTGAGGAAAAAGTTCCCCTTTGCTAAACTTTTGACTGGGGTGAGGAAAAAGTTCCCCTTTGCTTGACTGGGTTGAGTTTATAAATTTATCTATATTTTGGATGATGTTCTCTTTGCTAATTATTTTTATTATTATTTATTGTTTTTGGGAAAGACTAAAAAAATTAGCAGTTTTTTTTTCTTTTTTGTTTGCATTGCTTCTAAATAGTTTGAATGCTCTCAATTGGATCTTAGAAGTGAGTTTATGAAATCTTTCTTTTGAGATTGTGGTTTGAAGATTTTTGAAACTGATGCTTCTTGCATTGTGATGCCAAAGATATCCATGAAGGTTATCAAAAAAAGAGCATTTTTCTTGGTCAGTAAATCTCTCTTTTTTGGCCCTTTATATGGATGTGTCTCTGAAACATTTTTTTGATATATTGTAGTTTCCTAGGTGAAACCCACTTGTCTGGGTGCATAAAATATTTTCTACATAGATTAAAAAACAGAGAGGGTGTGTGTGGGGGGTGTGGGATGAGGGAGGGTAGAGATAGAGAGATGCAAAAAGTGCAGATAAATGAATAAAATGGTGTGAGACAAATTGCTTTTTGAAAAGTTATCTACCTAAGTGCTGAATTCCATGTCTCTAAAAGACTGACATGCTCAAGTGTAGAAATTAAATATATTTGCTGAATCATTAGTGCTTGATGATAGAGGGAGGCATTTATAATTAGTGATTTATAATGTGTTCAAGAGCTAAAATATAATAATGTGTTTAGAACTTTTAATTAGTGCTTGATGATTTTTGCTTTTGCAAGTATTATATATAGTGCTTGATGTTTTGAGATTGGTGTAATCCATAGACATATATGCTTGATTAGAGAGTTAGTTGATTGCCCAAAGAGAGGTGGTTTTGTTGATTAAGGTTTAGTTTCTATTTTTTTTACTTTCTATTTTTTTTCTCTCTCTCTGTAATTGGCTTATTAACTAAGCTTTAGCAAGAGAGAAGTGTAATATGAAGAGTCTGAGACTTAAGCTTAGGAAAGTGGAATGAGTGTTGTAACTAATTAATACTGCAATATCACTGAGACTTGATTGTAATATGTTCATGAGTTTGCTAATCATACATTTTATTTAACTAATTGATACATTTTTCTTGCTACATTTTGGGCTTTGATACACTTTAATTTTGCACAATGAGGATGAGTGGCAGTGCACGATTTTTCTTTCTATGCCTTTTGTTTTTAAACATTACATGAGAGATGGTTTGTTAATATTGCAATTAGTAGATTATATTCTTTTTGAATTTCAACCGAAATTCGAATGAGACCAACCTCCTCAATTAGAACAAGAAAGATTGATAGCTTGTATATCGATCCCGGTTTCGATCCTTCTTTCACGTTTTGCCACTTCGATTGGGCTGGTCGGCGGTCGAGCTGCCCGGTCAGCTCGCAGGGGTCCAGGGGGCAGCGCCCCTTGGCGGGTCCGGGGTAGTGCCCTGGCGAGGTCAAGGGGCAGTGCCCCTCGAAGCAAAAAGGAAAAATACATTCGAAGTTGCTTGTTTGCTCGAGGGTCCATTTCCCCGCTCGAGCGGAGAATGTTTGGTTCCTGCACTTTGACCTGTTTGCAAAAGTACTGGAAATGTGTATTCGACGCTCGAGCGGATCTTTCCACGCTCGAGCGGGAGTATGTGTCTTACGCTCGAGTGGGGCTTTTCACGCTTGAGCGGACTACGCTTTATCAAATCGTGAAAGTGACATTTCAGATCATTTTCTGTTTTCTCTCTCTTTCTCTCTAAAAGTCTCAAAATTTCTAGATCTTGAGCTTCTCTCTCTAGAAACTCACATTCTCTCTAAGATTTCATCTAAATTCATTGTGTTCTTGACCCTAGTGTCTTTGAGAATAAGGTAGAGGGCTTCAAGAGCTTCGTATTGATCTAAGTAAAAGTGGGTTTCGTCATTTTTGGAGTTTAACCTTGCTTTGCTCGTCTTCTCTTCTTGAGGTACGGATTTTCTACACTCTAATATGGTTTTTAGCTTAGTTATTTGCTATTGTGTATAAATAATGAGATTTGGTTGTGGTTTGGACAAATCTAAGATTTGGATATGTAATGAAAAGAAAAGTTTTTGATGTATAAGAGATAAATGAGTATGTGGTTTGAATATACGATCTTGGTGTACCAAAATAGTTGATTTTGGGTGTTTGGGTCAATATTGAAAAAATGGAGATTTTTACCCTAATTTGATAGAATGATTATTTTGTATAAATAATTGGAATTAACATTAAATATGTTAAATTGGATGGTTATTGTTATAAATTGTGATATTGGATATGTAATATCTCACCTATGGAAGTTTTGAATAAACTATGTATTTTGAGATTGAACATCTCTCAGAAATAATTGCATTGGGCTATTGGTGGAGGATAGCTATGATTGTTGTAGAAATTGCATGAGGATTAGATGATTTAATGCTAATCCACTATTGGTGTCATTAAATATGACTATGTTATAAATACATTGTATATGTATGTTTATTGGGAGGAGAAATGGGATGTACTCCATATATGATTATATTTATAAATACATTGCATATGTATATTTGTTTGGAGAGGAGAAAGGGGATGAACTCCATGTAAAGCAAGTTGGCCGGAGTGTCCTGGGTGAAAGACCCGAAAACATGTATATAAATGGGTGTCGATTCCTTCGGACGAAATATCCGTAAAATGGCAAAGTTTGAAGTGTTTATGTGTGTTTTTGCATAAATGAAAAATCATTGAGTTGTAGTCTCATTTTGGTTGTTGAAAGATAATGAATTTAACTCATGAATTGAGTAGTATATATATATGAACTGGAAATGAATTGAGGGAAAATGGATTAAGATTGGTCTTAGTGGCATATGGGTATGCAGGCCTTGTGGATGCTTCCATATTGGTATTGTTTATATACGTGGTATTTATACCTTTGCTAAATCTCATAAATTGTGTTAGATTATTTCTACTGGGCTGTTGGCTCACCCTATACGGGAATATCATTTTCAGGTGCAGGTGAGATGTTTCCTCCAAGGCAATAGTATGGATGGACTTTCAGGAAGCAAGAGCTTCTTAATTATGCATTATGTGTGTATGTTTGTTATTTGTAAAGCCAAGGGCTTAAGTTATAATGAGCGAAACTCAATTTGTGTAACCAAGCAATGACTTGGAAAGATGTAAGCCTATAAGGCATTTAACTGGTTGTTAAACAGTGAACTCTGATGTTTGAAAGTTTGTTGTTTCTCATATTTATTCCGCAAATGAGCTATCTTTATTGTATTATTTTGGGGGCGTTAGAGCTTGGATAAGAATAATAGTGACGCTATAAGAAAGGAACATTTTTTCTCCCAAATTATTTTGTGAATAAAATTTTCATGTACTACATAAAAGATTGGACAGGAGAAGATTAATCCCAACATTAGTAATACAATAAGTTATAACTAATACCACTTGACAAGATTGAGAGAATTGTAACAATAAATAAATAAAGAATATTTTATTTTAATCCCATAAAAAACAATCATTTAATAGATTGCATTTATTGTGCTTACAATGCCTAAAAAGAATTGTTAAGGATATTTTATCAAGGATTGAACATTCTTAACAAAACATATTTTTTTTCATTTTATTTACTATTTGTTTTCCGACAACAGTAAGACTGAAATAGGCACCTCTAAACTCCATTATCAGCCTCTACATCGTTTGCTCTTGCTCTGCACACACAATCTAGGTATTTGCTCTCTCTCTCTCTCTCTCTCTCTCTCTCTCTCTCTCTCTGATATCTCTCTCAAATCTCACATTATCGCCTCTCTAACTATGTGGTGCTTTAGGTAGCTTGCGGTGGACGAAATTTGATATTTGAAGAGCAGTTTTGAGGTAGAATCATTATGTCTACTTTATTAGTTGCTTTCTGTTTGTTTTGCTAATTTTGCAATTTTTTTTTTAGTCAGATACATTGTGTTCTATTTTTCTGTTATTAAGTTCTGATGAGATCATGATTTATTTATTTATTCCTTTATTTATTGTGTTTGTGTGCTCTGATTTTTGTTCCATTGTGTTTTCTCTTCTTAGTTGATTGATTTTTGTGCTAATTTTTTTACTTTGGGGGAAACGATAGGGAAAACAAATATTTTGTAAACCCATATTTTCATTGGGTTTGGTCCAGAAATTGTTTTTTGTGAGGAAAAGGTAGGAATCTTTTTTGGTCCTTTTTCACATTTTGATAGTAGGAATAGTAGTCCCTTTAAGATTGCCTTGCCTTTATTTCCATAAAAAAAGGAAACTAGTTGCTCATGATGATAGGTGGTGGTTTTGTAATTGATGGATTTACTCATTGGACATTTCTTGACGTGTGTCTGACACTCGTCAAAATGTGTCATGTTTTAAAATATTTTTTAAAACTCTAGACATTTGGAAGACACTCATGTTTATCGTTTAAACACACGTGTTATATATGAAACTAATTACAAGTTTAAACAAAATAACTTAGAATATACTAATAAAATAAAAACAATATAAATTAATAAAATCAAGTGTTATGTTGTATTCTTTGTATTATCTTTGAATTATATATTCATATATATAAAACATATAAAATTATATATTTTGTATGCTTCCCTCACGTGTCGCGTCTTGCATTTTTTAAAATTTGACGCGTTCGTGTCGTGTTGTGTATCTGTGTCCATGCTTCTTAGATTGGTAGTAACTTGATAGAAAAATTTAGGGTCAATTTCACTTTACACATTGTGGTTTGCCAAATTAACTCCACAACCAGCTTTTGATCCAAAGTAGTTGGCTATGGGCCTATGGGGTGGCTCTATTTGCACCAAAAAAAATTGGTTGAACACCCTATTACTTAGAGCACCCCAAGTGAAATTTTGAAGTTTTTTTATTCACTTTGAACACCCCAAATAATTCCATTCTTACCCTTACCTATCCCAACCAGCCTCTACCATCGGCGGACCGCCCCTGGTCCCATCTTTTGATACCCGACATCTTGTTCGCCGCATTAGCTCCCACATTTCCTCCTCATCTCTTCTTCTTCTTTTTCTCCTCCTCCAAAAACCCTATATCTTATTCTTCTTGCTCCAAAAATGTAACAACCCCCATACTGTTTACCGATGGTTACGGTGCTAAACCCATAGGGCCGGGTTTGGGTCGTGACAAAAAACCTTAGATCTGAATCAGAAAAAGAAAAACAAAGAAAAGGGGCTTGGATGAGAGGTTTGTGACAGAGAGGTTTCATATCGGAGTAGGTGGCGGCAATGGCGACACAACTGGAGGGGTTTCGTAGCGAGAAATGGGACAATTGGGGAAAAGAGTCGCAATCGTAGAGGGGGTTCGCGATAGGATGAATGATAGCTAGGGTGGATAGTCGCGATGGAGAAGGAGGTTGGGTTAGGGTTTTGTAGGTAAAGAAGAAGAAGACGCAACATTGACGGTAATGGCGATGAGTAGGAGCAAGGGAAGGAAGGAAGAAAGGAAGGAAGAAGAAGAAGGGACGGTGCTGATGAATGGTTGGCCGATGTGGAGAAGGCACCGAAATAGTTGGCTGGAGTAGGAAGGGACTGACCGGAGTGTGAAAGGGCTACCTGAGAGAAGTTAGGGTTTTGTGCTTTTTGGTAATTTTATTTAGGGGTATAATTAATTTTTTGTATGCAAATTGGTGTGTTCAACCAAATTTGTGGAGTGCAAATAGAGCCACTAGGGCCTATGTGGAGAGTAAATAATTTTTATGACAAAAATACCCTTTATTAACAATTCCAAAAATTTTAAAAATGCATTTGCACCAATGCTACTTATTTGTTCTCTCTATAGTCTCTTTTTGCTTTTTGTGGGTGGGGGTGGAGAAGTTATGATAGTAGGGGAGTGAGACTATGTATAGGTGAAATATATGTATGTTTGAGTTTTTACTTTTTGCAGAGGGTGATGTGTTTATTGCAAATTGACAAAGGGTTATCTACATATGGGCCAAATCCCATGTTTCTTGGAACATGGATTGTTTCGGTACATAGAACGAGAACAAGTACGCAATATGCCGCATGCTCTAAATTGCAGTACAATGGGGGTAGACTTGTGTAATTTATTCTATAAGAATTTAAGGCACTACTAGTCTAAAGTATTTTTTTTAACAATTAGATATCCAATAAAATGCAATTTTTTTTCTTCAAATTAATCATATAGAAAAAAAATTTATTCGAGCATTATAACCCATTTTAAAATTTTGTCATTTCAAAACTTCACTCAGCTTTAGTTTATTAAATTTGATAAAAGGAAACATATTGGAAAAACTTTTCGGATCGTTATGGATCACTTCATTCCCCATATTGGAACAAGAGTTTATCATGTTTTGGAACATACGTTCCAAAATGTAATTCATTAGGTATCCGTCACAAGGGATAAAATGAAATTTACCCAAAAATAAATTGGAGCTATAAAACAAGTAGCTTCTCATAAAATATGTTGTAGGCTAGAAAGACGAGCACTATAGTACATAGAGTTGAGTACAAAGCTAACTTTTTGTACTTGTCATGTTCTTAGTTGCACGAAGCAGGAATGAGGGCGGGAGCGGGGGTGGGTGAGCCGATAGAAGTTTCTTAGGTTGGGAGTGCCTCGGGGAGCAGTAATATATATATGTTTTAATAGTTATTTTTTAAATATATATTTTTTTTTTATCTTAGGTATTATTTTTATTGATAATATTTTTAATTTATTTATATAATTTTTTTTATTGATATATATATATATATATTATAAATAAAAAATATAACAAATAAGGAATAATAAAATATGTTAAAATAAAAAAAAAATAAAAATTGAATGATTTATTTTATAGATTTTATTAGATTTTTTTTATTATATATGATTTAATTAGATTTATTATTATATAACAAATTATATTATTTATTATATGTTAAAAACGGGAGGGGATAGAGAGAACACAAATCGACAAGAGAGAGAGAGAGAGAGAGAGAAGAAGAAGAAGAAGAAGAAGAAGGTGGTGAGCAGATCGAAGGCAAAGGCGATGTCGAGAAGATCGAAGGCGAGAGCGAAGGTGAGCAGATCACGAGCAGATCGAAGGTGCAGGCGAAGGTGATGACGATGTCAAAGGCAATGTCAAAGGTCGATGTCGAAGGTCCAAGCGATGTCGAAGGTTGACGTCGATGTCGAAGGTGAAAGCGACAGCGAGACCAGGTTTCTCTCTCTCTCTCTCTCTCTCTCTCTCTCTCTCTCTCTCTATCCCCTTTACAATCCCATCTTGGATTGAATCGCGTTTCTCTCTCCACAGAAACGTGATTCTTACATGTTTCTTTCTAGGAAATGCGGAATCAAGATTCTTACTTAGAATCGCCACCTGGTTGCACGATTCCTGCAACTAAGGTCATGTTCTCTTCTCTTATTTGGCATAAAGGGTACTGTAGCTCAACTTTTTCGCGCTCCCCCTTTCGAGAGGTGGAAATAAACCCTACAGTTCGGACTCCCGCAGTTCTGAATCTAATATCACAAGTGCAATGTGAAATCCGACAAATCTTTTAGAAAATCGATTTTGAATCAAATTGCCAAAAATGGATTGCTTTGCCAAATATAGAGTTGCCACCTAAATATTTTGAAAAATTTAGGAAACCCATGACTTGTGCCAAAGGCCACATGTCCGTCATCACCAAGATTGTCTTGGCTCGGGAACTTAGGTACAAGAGGGGAAGGTCATGAATACATTTGAGCACCCCTGCTCACCCGATCAAAGATCGGCGTCTACTAATCATGATATGAATCTTATGTACATTATATGCTCTTATTCTGATTTATTAGGCTAGCATTACTATGTGATGCGCACACACACAAGTATAGACTAACTTGCAAGAATTGGAATACTTGATTCATGTTTGTTTGAAAAAATTGTTTCGAAATATGTACCACTTGAAAAAGTGATCGCATATAAACATTGCTCAAATTATTCCAATTCAAGCAACAAGCCTTCATCCACAGGCATACAAGCAGTTTATCATTTAAGCATTTGGCCTCATGGTAAGCATGCGAAACATGGCAACATTCACACGCATGCGATATGCTAAAGCGAAGTAAAGGCTCACCTAGTACTCCAAGCCAAAATAAACAAAAGAGTTAGAAAAATGCATGATTCCTAACTATGCGATATGACTAATGCAACACATGCAAATAATGCAATTAATAGGCTCGGCTACTAATATGGCATATGAATCGATTTGATAGTATGCTGTCTAAGCATGTATTCAAAGAAGTGTTTAAATTAACAATGCAGTTAGAATGATGAATCAAGCCTCGGTGCATGCAATACAAGTGAATGTAAACATGAAGTATGCTAAACAAAACGTGATGTCCCTAATCTAACCATTGTAAGCAGTTAAATAAAAGGGAGAAAGATTTAGGGTTGGAAGACATACACATTATCACAACATTGATGCCCTCACGCAGGAGGGTCCGAATAAATAAACTGGCTAAGATAAACTACTTAACTAATTATTACAAAACTTGAATAAATAATTAACTACCTCGAAGCTAATTAAATATTACAACAATTAAATAATTACTTATGCTAAGCTAATTAATTAAATAACAATAATGAACTAATTTAATTAACTACTTTAAGCTAATTAAATAAGTACAATACGAAGCTAATTAGCTAACTATATTAACTAATTAATTACAAAGCGACTAATTAAACTAGCTAACTAATTAATTACAACACGAATTAATCAACTAGCCTCAGTAAGTTATTAAAACACGTAAGCACAACAACTAAATGACAAATGACTAATTTAAACTAATTAACTAGTCCGGGAAACGAAGGAGGCCCATGCATGCTCAGTTTCCACCCCGAAGAACGTCTACTATTTGCTCCTGAAAGCCTCTGTTGCACAACCCTTGCACTGGTTTTCCTCTTCTAGATCAACTCTGCTCTGCTTCATAAGCATTCTGCTCAAAATTCACTAGTGGCCAGCAGGCCAGAAGTGGTGGCTGGCCGGCCACCAATAGGGGGTTGCCGTCTAACATTAATAGCCTGCAGGCCAGAAACAGTGGCCGGCCGACCACTGGTGATGCACCATTTTTTGCTGCAACAAAGAGCAAACCGAGCAAAGAGAGAGTATTCTCACAGGTTATTTGTACTGTGCATCCCTCATTATCATCAAAACAAGCTCAAAGGAGTGATACTTGGTTCAAAGACCATCAATCAAGCAATTTCATTGCATGATGGCTAAAGAACCAAGGTGTACGAGTTTAATCAATGCACAAACAAGACTAAAAACCTTCACCATATCATGCATGATCAAGGGCAATGGTGAACTTAGAAAAATTGGCACATTTCATCAATTTGACTATGAAATGCCCTAATTTTCCTTGTGTTCAAATTAACGTCCGATTTGAACACTCCAAAAAAAATAATTCTTAACTTGTAAAATTTTAGTTTCCATTTTTGTTTACCTATTTTAACTTACCAACCATTCTTTAACCAATTCAGTCCATTGATGAGAAGTTCTCTAAAGAGAAGGAAGTGTCAAACAAGGGGTAGTGTAAGGCAAGAGGGAGATGTCATGTTGTTGATAATGAACCCCCAAAAAAGGATTAAACCATTAAGTATGGACCTCAATCTCAAGCTTAAACAATCCTAAGGTTGAAACAACTCTCAAAGAAAACAAAGAATCAAGAAATGAGGGAGGTTACAGAGATTATGCTTGTTGAAATTAAGTGAGAAAAGCACTAAAATAATGCAATCAACTCAAACAAGTGGTGTCTAAAGGCCTAAAACACCAAGCTTGTGAGGACACTTACACTAGAAGCATGCAAAACAAGACTCCAATGCAACAACCAGCCAAAAATAAGAGCAAGACAGTCCAAAACAGAGGCTAAAACATGTTGGAATTAAGCTAGAAAAGGCTAGAAAATTAAGCTAACACATAGAGCTAACTAGGCTAGCAAACAAGGCACAAGGAGAGGAGGCTAACCCCTCCAAATTTGGACTTCAAAACATGATTTTCACCACTGAAATTACTCTGAAATTCAGTGTTCAAAAGCTCAAAAAAAAAATGTTTTGAAAGTGGGAAACAAAGGTGGAAAGGCCTTACAAACAAGGAATAAAGAATGGTGAACCACCCCTACCTTTAAATGGCCTACAACCACCAATTTTAGCCCACAAAAACAGAGTTTTTATAGCCCAAAATTAGTGGGAAAAAGATAGAAAAACAATTCAAGCCTTGAAGAGAAGACCAACTTTAGAAGAGAAGACTAACTTTAGACAACAATTCAAGCCAAAACCACCTTCTAGAGCTCCAAGAAGGCCTCAAGGAACCTCAGCTCAAAGATGAACCATGGTTAAGGAGGTGTTGGCAAAAGTGTGGTGCATCTAAGCTACTATGCACAAACTTGTAAGAGAAAGAGAGAGAAATAGAGAGAGAGAGAAAGAGAGAGAGAGAGAGAGAGAGAGAGAGAGAGAGAGAGAGAGATAATTTTTGCTCCAAAAATTCTAACCCTCAAAAATGGGGGAGGAGACCCCCTATATATAGAAAAACATGCACTTGGCTGAGATATATCCCTCCATGCACGTGTAGGGAGATGCAGCCAATTGTAGTAATAGCTGGCACAGCTATTAACAAAATATCTAAAAAATGAGGCCACTAGTGTGGCCGGCAGGCCACTTGGATGGCCGGCAAAGCACAATTGGTGGCTGGCAGTTTCAAACAGTGGCCGGCTGGCCACCAAGGGTTGCAGGCTTGAAGGTTTTGGTCCAAAACAAGGCATAGAATGGACATGATTTAAAGGCTCAAAGATAGGGCATTCCACCGAGGACTTCGGGCACTAAAACGAGCATATGCAGTCATAATCATCGAGTGGCAAGCGATGACGTCCAAGTCTTGAGGACAGTAAAAAATGGGGCGTCTACAGGTACTACTTGTTATCCTATTTATATGAAGCTCATGTGATTGATAATGAATTCCCCATATATTCCATAATTTTGTTAGCATATGCCAGCTCGTGTAAGAGCATATCAATCCATTAGGATTTACCTTGATCCTCGAGCATTCATACAAGAAACTCAATGATGCAGTCTCTCTCTCTCTCTCTCTCTCTCTCTCTCTCTCTCTCAAATGAAATAAATGTCTTCAACAAGGTGACATTTTGATCAACACATTTGTCTCTAGCCACCAAGTCATTAGATCCCATAGTCTTGCAACGCTATGTTGAAGAGCTCAACATACAGTCCTTCCTCCTTTGACTTAGGTAGTAGGGCATGGTTTTAAATATCGCCAATATTGTTATGTAAAGGTATTTGGATCCTCCACTACAGATATGTGTACTTGTATCCCCAAGGGAAAAAATCATAGCTGTATCGGCTGATACAACATATACTATTTCATATTGGTGCTGTATTGCTGTATTTGTCCTTATCAACTGATATGGCTAAATTTTAACTAATACAACCCTTATTTCAACTAATACGGTTTACATAGCGTCTTTAGGTATACAACACACCCAAACTCGATCTAGTCACATTTACATTATTTTTCTACCTTTCTCTTTTTCGTTTGCTACTCTCCACTTTTTTAAATATTGAGATCTCCTCATTTAAATCTTAAATCTTTCAAGCTTATTCTCAACCCTACTTTATAAAATGGTTAATTTGTTATTGACTTGGTTATTGGTGTTTCCATTTCATGTAACTGGATAATAGATCCATTATGTCACGTATGCTGCTGAATTCCAACAACTTGTAGTTAGTGCATGTATTGCCATTAGTATTGTTTTACCACAAATATTGTGATTAAGGGAAGCATTTAGAAAGGATGAGTTGGAACAGCAATTTTGATTCCATTGATTCATGCATGAATGTCGAAAACTAAACCCTACTCTAAAAATATTGATTCACTAAGAATACCAGGAATGAAGACATCAACAATATTCCATAGGACACGCAAAGTTAGAGAATGAGCAAACTCACTCAAAGTTTCATAAATCATCAAAAGCTATTGAGCCATAAGGCTTACATCTTTATTTATAATAGATCTATTTTTTTTAGAACAAAAAACTAATAAAATAGGAAAATGAAACCAAAACTTTAGGAAAGTTAATAATTTAGCATCTATACTAAGCCAAACTATTCCTAATTGCCTTTTACTTCCAAAATAGATATAAAAAAAATATTTCTAAAGTCACGGCTACATCATTCTAACCAGCTTGAGAAAACTCATTGTCATCAAGTTTTCATTAATCAAAATAATTTTATATGCCTATACTTGTCCGCATCTACTTTGTATTTAAGATTAATTTTAATATCAATTGACATAAATTTACTTGAATGGCCCACTGATAAGAAACTCATAGCTTGTTGTTGACCCAAAATTTAATTTCACTAGTAGGAGACTTTTGATCAAAATCATCTTTTAACGGGTTTTTGTCCTCTTTATTGGACACACAAAACATTGGCCTACAGAGATAAACCACAAATAAAGGCTTGAATGAAATATTAGTAGCCAACAACTTGTGCTACCTTATCATGCAACACATCAGACCACCATCAAATAAAGGTTGGGACACTTTGGTGACTTCTTGGGCAACTTGATATCACTGCCGTTAACTTCTGTGGCTTTCTTCTAATGTATCAAGTATGAACTTGACGTTTATGTTTGTCATCTGTATTGATTTTTTCGCCCACAATTGGATCTAGGGTAGTAGACAGTGAGGTTGATTTACAACGGTTAAGTCTATGATATATTGTGCCACTACGTTAATCGCATGAACCATTTGTTAAAATCGTCCCTTCCATGGAACATACCTTGTTCTTTACACATCTTTAACAGCGGCACTCCAACCACATGGTTGATGGTGCTCCTCTTAGCACCATGATCAGGACTCGAGCTCTAATACCAACTGATGTAGAGAAGCATGTAGAAAGGATGAGTTCAACAATGTTGAGTCCGTTGATTCGCACACAAATGCCATAAACAAAACTTTTCTCTGAACTCGTTGATTCATCAAGAATACAAGGAATAAAGGCATCAACAATGGTTGATTCATACTGATTAATCAAAGTACAAATATTGTTGGAGAAAGAGTAAAGTAACTCAAAAGTTTCATTACATTAGAATCATTGAGTTATAAGGCTTGCATAATTATTTATAATAAACCTAATTCTTGTAGAACAAAAAACTAATAAAATAGGAAAATAAAATCAACACATTTTAGGAACCTAATTAATTTAGCATCTTCTATATTAAATCAAAATAATTTTGATTCTCTATTATTTCCAAAATAGCCAAAAATAAAAATATTATTTCTAGAATCACACTTCCATCATATTGGCTTGTGCTTGCTTCATTATTATGAATCAAGAATTATCAATTATCAATTATCAATTGTAGTAGTTTTCCTAATTATCCTGGCTGTGATTCTCTTACCATATGTGCTTATCCACTTTTTGGCCACAAAATCAACATAAAATTCAATTTAACTACAGAAAATATATTTTTAGTTGTTACACTGTTGATGAAAACTATTAGAAAGATTCAAATTGTGATAAATATGATCAGAAGACTTAAAACATGCCTATCAATAAGTTTCTTTGGCATTTGCTGATACCTGAAAATATATATATATATATAGAAGCTCAGTTTTCGAGTCCCATTACACAATGACCGATAATCTTGATAACCGTTACACATGACCGTGATCATCATGCTACCTGATACTGTGATTTAAATCCATGATTGGGAGACTAGTGCAGTCAACCCTACTGCAGGTGGAGATCATGTGGTATAATCACCCCAGTGAGTTACATAGTTGAATGAGTCCCACAAATACAATATCTGTAATAAAAGCTAGTTTGCCTCTTCTCCCCCCTTATCTTCGTGCTCCTTCATCTTAATTCTAGTTCTGATAATCTGCTCCTGAACAATCTAATGTTGAAATTGGGATTGGGAACTGGTATTCTATTATGGACAGATTCTTCGATCAATCCTAAACCTCTTTCTTCTATTTTTCCAAGATTGTTTTCCTTGTCCCTTCAAAAATTATTCTTCGTATCCTAGATCTTCTCCTTTTCAGAAGCAGGTCCATTCTGGAATCTCCATTTTTGTAGGAGCCTTCGCATTTGGGAAGTTCAGAAATTTTACGATCTTCTCCAAATTATCAACCACGCCCTCCCATGCTCTGATCACCAAGATAGGTTCCATTGGAATTTAGACAAATCTGGTAGCTTCATGGTTCAGTCCTTTTGCAATCATTATGAAACTACCTTGGCGATGAGAATGATTCCTGTGTACTTTTGTGGAAGAACGTTGCTCCACCTAAAGTAAAAAATTTATGCTGGTTACTGTTCAAAAAGAAAATTGCAACTCGTGAATTGTTGATTGTAACGCCCTTAAAATAAACCCAAAAACAGACATCCATGATACAAGAAAGAGATATCACATTTCATAAATCAGAGTAATCTTACAGAATGTATTACATGTTGGCAACAAAAGTAAATGCCCTACGGGCATACAACTTTTCAAGTCAACACTTGGTTACAAAAAAGAGAGTACTAACTCTACACAAAATAAGCCCTTCGCTTGATATACATGTAATACAAAAAGTAATCAAAAAGGTCTCTCAACCACTAAACCTCTCAAGCTACATCCTTGGAGGTGACATGTCACCTGCACCTGAAAATGATGTCCTAAATAGGGTGAGCCGACGCCCAGTAGAGATATGCTAAACATAATATGAGCAATAACTAAAACATTAGCACTTGATAAATATTTAACTCATATAAGCCAACATACAGTACAATCCAGTTCCATAATCCTTTACTTATCCAATTCTCAACTTAAAAACACAGCTCAGAACCTGGCCAAACAACTTAAATGAGACTACATCTCATGCCAACAATACTTCAAACTGCCATTTTACGGAAATTGCATCCGCGGGATTCGGCACCCATGTATAATTATTTTCTACTTGCCGTTTTACGGAAATTCCGTCCGCGGGACTCGGCACCCATGTCTAATATTTTCGAATTTGCCATTTTACGAAAATTTCATCCGCGAGACTGGGCACCCATGCCTAATATTTTCAAATTTGTCATTTTACGGAAATTTCATCTGTGGGACTCGGCACCCATGTATTCGAATACATATCATATACAATGACCAATCAATACACATATTCGCTGTATTATTCCAACTGTCATACTCAATGACATACTCAAATTGATTAGTTTTAATTCACCTAATCATTATGTAGTGTCTACAACAATCAAGACTATCCTCCACCGATAGCCCAAAACAGTTATTTCTTAACAGATAATAAATGCATCAACAGATAAATTATCAACAATTCTCAAAGGTGAGTGATTATTAGATCTAACTCCACCATTCTATTACATAATGAGCCAATTTCATTATTCCCAACTCAATTTCATATTTCCATAACATTCCCAAATTAATTATATAAATTAATTCATAACAAAAATTAGGGCTTTCTCTCATTTTTCTCAACATTGACCAAAAGGCTCGAATATCAACAATGACCTCACTTGAGACCTAAAATACACATGTAATGGCCCAAAGAACAAAACCCTTTTTTAAACAATTGAAACCCTAACACCCAAAGTTACCCAACTTCAACATCATATCAAAATGACTAAAAGTTTATATCAAAGACCATAAAAATGAGTAGTTATCCCTACCTCAAATTTGGAGCTCAAAGGAGGAGGTGAAGAAAATCGAAAGTGCTCCAAATCCCAAGATTTTCAAATTGATAGGTAGCCCAAGCCAAGCTCTACACTTTTTACAATGGGACAAGGCTAGAAACACACTAGAACTAGATCAAACCTTAGAGAGAAGGTGAAATGTAGTGAGAGAAGCTCTCAAAATAGGTTTTTGAAAAGTAAGAGAGAGAGTGAGAGTTGAAAAAGTGATCTAAAATGACCCAGCTGCCAACTAACATACGTATGACCCGCTCAAGCGGAGAATAGGGCACTCGTGCATCAAACACAAAAATTGGACCCGCTCGAGCGCAAGAATACCAGCTCGAGCGCCAAGACACAACTGCAAAACTCCACCCGCTCGAGCACAAGGATACCCGCTCGAGCGTAAAGAAATCCGCTCGAGTGTGAAAAACACATCTGCAGTAATTTTGCAGATGGACAAACTACTGAAGGTATGCAAACTCCGCTCGAGCACAAGAAGACCCGCTCGAGCGGATCACCAAAAATCTGGGCAACAAGAGTTGGGACAAAAGCTCAACCAACCTGTTTGAAACACGCCCAAGACAATTCTAAACTCAAATACAAAGAGTTAAAGGACGAAAATGAAATACAGGCAACAACAACTATCAACGGAACCGAGCCCAGAATACAGTAAACATGAGAGGGAAAACCGGGATCGCTATAACCTCCCCCCTTAAAGAATTTCGTCCCCAAAATTAGATACAAGTTTCAAAAACATGTTTTTCTTTCTCAATTATCAACAATATTACAATTCAATATATATCAACCTGACCCATCACCGGTCATACCATCCCTTCTCAAGGGGCAAATTACAACATATTCTACAACATGCATTATCAACATGCATTTCCTTGAAATTCACCAATTTCAACACATATTCTATAATTCAATTACATACCAAATGCCAATAATATATTTGCATATCTAAAACAGAATTAACATATGCAATGCTAAAATAAACCTCCATTTTCCAAGCATATTCAACAATGCTTCCATAAATTAAAACATATGCCATGTTTTACAACTTAAGAAATATTCAATACTCTTAAGATTTATCAATACAAAACAAAACTCCCATTACATAATTAAATGTTAACAAACAAGTCTGGATATTTTTCTCGGACCTCCAACTCACATTCCCAAGTGACTTCTTCCACTCCGTGATGTTTCCACAAAACCTTTACCAAGGGTATTATCTTGCCTCGCAAGACTTGCTCTCGCCTATCCAAGACCCGCACCGGTCTCTCCTCATACGAGGCATCCTCATCAACCTCTAAGCCGGTACAATCCAATACATGCGATGGATCCGGCTCGTACTTCCAAAGCATACTAACATGAAACACGTTATGTACCCCGGACAACTGCGGCGGTAAAGCTAAACGATAGGCAACCTCACCAATCCTCTCAAGGATCTCAAAAGGGCCTATAAACCGAGGAGGCAACTTCCCACTCTTCTCAAATCTCACCAAACCCCGCCTAGGTGATATTTTCAAGAAGACATGATCGCCCACCTCAAATGCTAAAGGCCTCCTCCTACGGTCAACATAACTCTTCTGGCGACTCTGGGCTGTAACAAGCCTCCTACGGATAAGCTCAACTTTCTCCGTCGTTTCCCTCACCAACTTCGGGCCCAACAAAGGTGCATCACCCACCTCGGCCCAACAAACTGGAGACCTACACGGTCGGCCATACAAGGCCTCAAACGGTGCCATACCAATACTGCATTGAAAATTGTTGTTGTAGGCAAACTCCACCAAGGGCAAGTGCCTCTCTCACAACCCACTAAAGTCAAGAACACAACCTCGAAGCATATCCTCAAGGATCTGAATAGTACGCTCGGACTGCCGGTCAGTCTGAGGATGATAAGCCGTGCTAAAGGTCAATCTAGTGCCTAAGGCCCTCTGCAAACTCTGCTACAACCTAGCGGTAAAAAGCGGATCTCTATCTGAGACGATCGATACTGGGACCCCGTGCAACCTCATTATGTCCCAAATATACAAGTCGGCAACATGATCTACCGAATCCTTCACGCGCATAAGAATAATGTGCGCCGACTTAGTCAATCGGTCTACAACCACCCAAATAGCATCACTATCCCGCTGAGTCCTCGGAAGACCTACAACGAAGTCCATAGTGACATGCTCCCACTTCCACTCGGCAATAGGCAAGGGTTGCAACAAACCCGCTGGCCTCTAATGCTCGGCCTTCACTTGCTGACAAGTAAGGCACTTAGACACAAACACAACCACATCTCTCTTCATACCCCGCCACCAAAACTGGCGACCCAGATCACGATACATCTTAGTGCCTCTCGGATGTACCGCAAGGCGTGAATGGTGAAACTCTCGGAGTACTTCCTCTCGGCAAGACTCTGGCACAAACAGACGGTCTCGGTATCTCACACTCAGGTCGGGATACACAGTCAAACCCTTTTCAGCCTTCCCGTTGGAGATCTTCTCTCGGAGGGATTCTACCTCAAGGTCACCTCCCTGTGCCTCTAACACTCGATTCACAAGTGTCGGCTGCGCAACTACAGAAAATAAGGTCGCAGCCTCAATGGATTCTCCCAGAAGCAAATCGAACTCGCCAAGTGCACCCAACATCTCCCACTCCCGGATGGCTATACAAGCTGCATCACTAATGGATTTCCTGCTAAGGCCATCGGCCATAACATTGGCCTTTCCTGGGTGATAGTGCAACTCGAAATCGTAATCCTCAATAAACTCCATCCATCTCCTCTGCCTCAAGTTCAAGTCTCTCTGAGTAAACAGATACTTCAGACTCTTATAATCCGAGAACACCTCGAATCTCTCACCATACAGGTAGTGCCTCTAAATCTTCAAGGCAAAAATCACGGCAGCTAACTCAAGGTCATGTGTAGGGTAGTTCCTCTCGTGTATTTTCAACTAACGTGAGCCATAGGCTACCATTTTCCCCTCTTGCATCAACACACAACCCAAACCCTCTCGTGAGGCATCACAATAAACCGCATAACCCAAGCCTCTCTCCGGAATAATCAACACTAGAGCGGTGGTAAGTCTAACTTTCAACTCTTGGAACGACTTTTCACAAGTCTCACTCCACACAAATTTGACCCCTTTCCGCGTCAATCTAGTCAATGGCGAAGCTAGTCTGGAGAAATCTTTCACAAACCGGCGGTAATACCCAGCTAATCCCAGAAAACTGCGGATCTCAAAAACACTCTTAGGCTGTGCCCAATCCTGCACTGCCTCTATCTTGGATGTATCGACAGACACCCCATCTCCAGAAACTACATGGCCTAAGAACTTAACTTCTCTTAGCCAAAATTCACACTTCCCAAACTTAGCATATAGCTTATGGGCTCTAAGCAACTCAAGCACCACTCTCAAGTGTTCCTCGTGCTTCTCCTCAGAAGGTGAATAAATCAGGATGTTGTCCACGAAAACGACCACAAAGCGATCTAAGAATTCCCGGAAGATTCGGTTCATCAAGTCCATAAACACTGCCAGTGCATTGGTAAGCCCAAAAGGCATCATCAGAAACTCATAGTGGCCATACCGCGTACAGAATGCCATCTTCAGGGTATCCTCCGCCCTGACCCTCAACTGGTGGTAACCCGATCTCAAATCTATCTTAGAGAAACAACGGGACCCCTTCAACTGGTCAAACAGATCATCTATACGGGGCATAGGGTATTTATTCTTAACCGTAGTTTGATTCAACTTTCGGTAATCGATACAAAGTCTCAAGGCACCATCTTTTTTTTTAGCAAAGAGAGCTGGTGCTCCCCACGGTGAAACACTAAGGCGGACAAAACCCTTATCTAGCAACTCCTAGAGTTGAATCTTCAACTCACTCAACTCGGCTGGGGCAAAACGATAAGGTACCATAGAAATCGGTGCCGTGCCGGGCACTAAATCAATGGAAAACTTCACCTCACGATGTGGTAGCAAACTAACAAGATCCTTGGGAAAAACGTCTGAGTACTCGCAAACCACTCTCGGCAATACAGTCTGGGTCTCATCACACTCACTACTCATAAAGCAAGCGAGGAGACCACTAAGCTCACTCCGCCCTCGCGGATCATATACTGGCGGCAACACACTACCAACCCGATCCCCCAAGAAATGGAAACAATCGCCGCTCAAGGTACATGCCGTGACCCTCTGGCAGTAACAATCAATAACAGCCCGGTATGACGATAACTAGTCCATACCCAAAATCACATCAAAACCCGACATAGCCATAACTACAAAAGAGAATGGAAGACAGCGGTCGGCGACCTTTATGTCACAACCTCTACATCCTTGTTTCAAAATCAATTCGCCCCCAACAGGCGATACAACACATATAGGAGATGCTAACTGTGCCAACTCCAACCCCAAAACAGATGCAAATGCAGCAGATATAAAGGAATGAGATGCACCCGTATCAATCAACACATTGGCAACCGAGTTGCAAAACAAAAAGGTACCTCTCACAACAGGTGGAGTTGGTACAAGATCCTGCGTGGTAACAGCATACACGCGCCCAGTAGATCTCTGGTCAACCTGCTCACCTCTCGGAGCAAAAGACTGTTGCACAGACTGAGACGATGAAGCCCCCTGATTGGCCCTCGAGGCCTGAACAGACTGTGCTGGCTGAGGATTCTGTGTCTGTCTCGAACCAAACGCATCGGGTGTGCCACCCAACTATGGGCAAAACCACTTTAGGTGCCCCGCCTGACCACACTGGTAACAAGAGGACGACTGGCCTCTACCCTGACTCTAGCTCTGAGGTCAAGCCGAAGATGAAGCTGCTCTCTGACCTCCTTCCCTCTGCGGGCAAGCTGGAGACTTGTGGCCCAGCTGACCACATTTGAAACAGGTAAAGTCTCCCTAGCTGCCTCTCCCAGAACCTGAACTCGACACTGGAAAGGTAGATCTCGCTAAAGCACCCTGGGACTGCTGAGGGTTAGAACCCCTCTGCCTCCTGCCATCTCCCTGGCCATCCTAACTCCTCTTGGAGCCCCTCATCCTCTCCTCCTCTTCCTGCATCATAGTCTCCATATGGGCCGCGGCATCCACAAGACGCCCGTACTCCCGGATCATGGATCCTCCAACTCTGGTCTTGAGCCCGTGTCTCAGCTTCTTCTCGAACTCAAGACAACGGCGTTCCTCAGACGCCATAAGCTCAGGTGCAAACCTAGATAAACTGGTAAAAGTGGCCTCAAACTCGGCCACTGGCATACTCAACTGCTTAAGCTGACAAAACTGGTCCCTCAGCTTCTCCCTGACAACTGGAGATAAGAACTTCTCCTGGAAAGCATCTACAAAGGCCTTCCATGTGCCGCCAATACAACCCCGAATAAACTTCCACTATTGACCCGCGTCTCCCTTCAGCTGGAAGGACGCCAAGGTCACCTTCAAGGCCTCGTCTTCGATGCCAAGTATCTCAAACATCTTCGTCATCTGCACAAGCCACTCATCAGCCTTCAGTGGCTCTTTTGGATCCCCCACAAACTCATCCGAATTAGACCGGAAGAACTCCCTCTTTAGAAAAGAAGGCCCTGCCTCAACTACATGGGCCTGAACCTGATTCTCAGCTCTGAGAATGCCCATGGATTCCCTCAATGCTCCTACTATCTCGCAGGCTAAGGCACCCATGGCCTGCTAACCTACTGGCTCGACCACATTGGCCAGACCAACACCCTCCTGCTACTCCGGAATCTCATCCGGTATAGGCATCTCCTGCCTTCTAGGCCTACCTCACCTACCACCACGTCCTCGTCCTGACATCCTAATAAAGGTAACGAAGAACATTAGCACATTCACAAATGTGCCGAAGCTATAACACTTGCATCCTAATGCAATGGACAACTGTAATTCATTCCACGTAAGCACATAATCACATAAGCACTTACGAATTTCATTTCTGGATAATGATAGTCCCGAGGCGTTACTAGAGTTCCGGTTAGAAACAGCACAAGACTCACAGGAACCCAAGGATCCAATCAACATCCTAGAAACTAAATCCCATACCCATATAGCCACATAAACATGTTATCACATAAGAACATAACACAACATCTAAGTCTCTAACAAGCGAGACAAACCCACTGTGATACTAGTCACTACCCACGTACCCAAAGTATTTAAACTCGGTACGCTCTGATACCAAGTTGTAACGCCCTCAAAATAAACCCAAAAACAGACATCCATGATACAAGAAAGAGATATCACATTTCATAAATCAGAGTATTCTTACAGAATGTATTACATGTTGGCAATAAAAGTAAATGCCTTACGGGCTTACAACTTTCCAAGTCAACACTTGGTTACAAAAAAGAGAGTACTAACTCTACACAAAATAAGCCCTTGACTTGATATATATGTAATACAAAAAGTAATCAAAAAGGTCTCTCAACCACTAAGCCTCCCAAGCTACATCCTTGGAGGTGGCATGTCACCTGCACCTGAAAATGATGTCCCAAATAGGGTGAGCCAACGCCCAATAGAGATATGCTAAACATAATATGAGCAATAACTAAAACATTAGCACTTGATAAATATTTAACTCATATAAGCCAACATACAGTACAATCCAGTTCCATAATCCTTTACTTATCCAATTCTCAACTTATAAACACGGCTCAGAACCTGGCCAAACAACTTAAATAAGACTACATCTCATGCCAACAATACTTCAAACTGCCATTTTACGGAAATTGCGTCTGCGGGATTCGGCACCCATGTATAATTATTTTCTAGTTGCCATTTTACGGAAATTCCGTCCGCGAGACTCGGCACCCATGTATAAATATTTTCGAATTTGCCATTTTACGGAAATTTCATCCGCGGGACTCGGCACGCATGTCTAATATTTTCAAATTTGCCATTTTACGGAAATTTCATCCGCGGGACTCGGCACCCATGCCTAATATTTTCAAATTTTCCATTTTACGAAAATTTTATCTGCAGGACTCGGCACCCATGTATTCGAATACATATCATATACAATGACCAATCAATACACATATTCGCTGTATTATTCTAACCGTCATACTCAATGACATACTCAAATTGATTAGTTTTAATTCACCTAATCATCATGCAGTGTCTACAACAATCAAGACTATCCTCCACCGTTAGCCCAAAACAGTTATTTCTAAACAGATAATAAATCCATCAACAGATAAATTATCAACAATTCTCAAAGGTGAGTGATTATTAGATCCAACTCCACCATTCTATTACATAATGAGCCAATTTCATTATTCCCAACTCAATTTCATATTTCCATAACATTCCCAAATTAATTATATAAATTAATTCATAACAAAAATTAGGGCTTTTTCTCATTTTTCTCAACATTGACCAAAAGGCTCGAATATCAACAATGACCTCACTTGAGACCTAAAATACACATGTAATGGCCCAAAGAACAAAACCCTTTTTTAAACAATTGAAACCCTAACACCCAAAGTTACCCAACTTCAACATCATATCAAAATGACTAAAAGTTTATATCAAAGACCATAAAAATGAGTAGTTATCCCTACCTCAAATTCGAAGCTCAAAGGAGGAGGTGAAGAAAATCGAAAGTGCTCCAAATCCCAAGATTTTCAAATTGATAGGTAGCCCAAGCCAAGCTCTACACTTTTTGCAAAGGGACAAGGCTAGAAACACACTAGAACTAGATCAAACCTTAGAGAGAAGGTGAAATGTAGTGAGAGAAGCTCTCAAAATAGGTTTTTGAAAAGTAAGAGAGAGTGAGAATTGAAAAAGTGATCTAAAATGACCCAGCTGCCAACTGACATACGTATGACCCGCTCGAGCAGAGAATAGGACGCTCAAGCGTCAAACACAAAAATTGGACCCGCTCGAGCGCCAAGACACAACTGCAAAACTCCACCCGCTCAAATGCAAAGGAACACCTGCTCGAGCATAGATTACACTCTTCCAGTGCTTTTACAGACATCGAACACCCGCTCTAGCGCAAGGATACCCGCTCGAGCGTAAAGAAATCTGCTCGAGCGTGAAAAGCACATCTGCAGTAATTTTGCAGACAGACAAACTACTAAAGGTATGCAAACTTCGCTCGAGCGCAAGAAAATCCGCTCGAGCGGATCACTAAAAATCTAGGCAACAAGAGTTGGGACAAAAGCTCAACCAACCTGTTTGAAACACGCCCAAGACAATTCTAAACTCAAATACAAAGAGTTAAAGGATGAAAATGAAATACAGACAACAACAACTATCAACGGAACCGAGTCCGGAATACAGTAAACATGAGAGAGAAAATCGGGATCGCTATAACGATAAAAAGGTAGCTTTTGTGTGTTCTGCCATCAACACTCTGAATCTGTGGACCACCTGTTTCTACACTGCCACTTCTCTCGGTCAATTTGGTCTGCCATACTTTGTTGGTGGGAAATTGAATGGATTTGCCCTTTTTCCATTGTACCCCTCTCTCATTGGTGGTTTAACTCTACCTTCAGAAGCCTCAAGAGAATGATTTGGGAAGCTTTGTTCCTTAGTAATCATCTGGAACACTTAGCTTTCTAGGAACAACATCATATTTAATAACTCTCAAGTGTGTTGGGATAAACTCATTGAAGATATTAAATTGCACACAGCTTTCTGGACCAAATCAAATTCAGGTCTTTCAAGTTTCTTCATCCATGATTTCTTTCTTTACATACATGAAGTTCAGAAAGATCAAATCCAAAAGGAGAGACTGTCCCTTCCTTCTTGACTGGCTACTAAATCTTCTCAAAAATGATTCCAGTTGGAGGTTGGGATCATTTAGTGATTTATTGTACTCCTCTTATTTGTATTTCAGTTGTTTTCTTTTAGTGCTTTATATTGGCTCCTTGCCTTCTATCTTTCCTATGTATGCTCTGGGGTTGAATCATGATTTTGTTTGATAGTTCAAACTTTCATGCTTTCTCCTCTTAGCTGGTTAATGTAACCTCTTCACTTTGTACTTTGCATTGGTTCATCAATAAATTTCTCTTCTGCAGATCCAAAAAAAATATATATATATATATAAAGTCGAATGATTCACTTGAGTCTTGCGGTCTAAATCACTGGGGTACTGCATATCCTGCATGGCATAATTTCCTTGGTGGGGGATATTCTTTTATGAGTAAATCACTCAAACACTTGTCTTCATAAAGAATGGACATGTGAAGCCAAATGTAAATCTTTAATCTGATGTATACATGACAAATCATTATGCAACTCATGGGAATAGGTCATAGACATTCATATTTCCCACCCTTGCGGGATTGCTTATCACAAAGGGAGGATGGTGGTTGCAAAGTGTGAATTCGTTTTTGGATCCGATGGATCTTTCTTGTGTCAGTCTTATCTTTTATGTGCTTTGGAGGGCCTTAAAATCACGTGTTCCCACTAGCGATGGTAGAGACTGGGTCTTCTATCATTTTTGCTTTATGATGGCACATCGATAGAAATTTGAGGGACCCGACTGTTTCGGTGCATGTCTCTTCACAAAATTGAAAGCTTCTTTTCTCTACTCTATATTATACAAGTTAAAGTTGCATTCATCATTTTAATGTGTTGTTCTCCAAAATATTTTGGTAACCTAAGAATTGAAGACTTAAAATTCAAAAAATATTTACAATTAAATTTTATTAACCGTCCAAATTCATTTAATAATTAAATGATCAAATTTATTTAATAGTATTTTGAAACCCAAAAAAAAAAAAAAAAAAAAAAAAAAAGAAGAAGTTCATATAGAGTGGGTTAATGGGCAGGCTTGATATGTAGAAGTTCTCTTAGGAGTGGACTTGGAATGATTAGATTAGGCCCAATGTCAGGCCCAATGTCGGGCCGAGTCGACCTTGCGATGATACTTATATTCTTTCCATGTAATGCAATTCTCATGATACTTAGTTTTTGTTAATCTTGGTTGACAATTAGATATAGATTTACATTTTTGTTTATAGCATATTTAAAATTAAAAAAAAAAAAATTAGTCAAATATATTGTGTTCTATTTTTGAGTTCTGTTGGAGTGTTGTTTTTTTTTCTTCTTATTTTTGTTCCATTGCACTTGTATTCTGATTTTTTCTTGGCTTATATGAAGTGCTGATTTTTACTCATGTTTTATGTTTTTATCTAGTTGGTTTCTGTGTTGTTTTTCGATGTCTCAAATAATGCCACCAAAGAAGAAAGGCTCTCATAAGAAGACACCACCACCAAAGAAAGGCTCCACTTCTAAAACAATTCACCTTGATTATCCTAAAGAAAAGAACATAGAAAAAGAACATGAGAATGTGTGTGATTTATCTCAGGAAGAACAAATTGATGAAAAAGGTGGTAAAAGGAAAAATGATGAGGCTAGCCAAGGGAAAATTAATAAAATTAGCTAGGAGCCTAAAATGCTGAAACTATCTCGTGGTCGTCCCACATCTACTAAACAAGTAAAGTTTGACATTGCACAAGAATCTAATGTCAACAAGAGTTTTTAAGAAATACGTTCTTCACTCTCTATGACACCTTACACTGTTAAAAAATTCAACGAGTGTAATTTTTTTTAAAATTTTGAAGCATTTGATTATACTTTGGATGAGTGGTTATGTGGGCAGACAGACTTATGGTGTCCAATTTATAGACTGTGGGGTGATTATCGTCCCAATGATGATTTCAGAAGAGTGCTACGGGGAATGATTTTAAGCGTGTGTTTTCTTCATAAGAGAGAAGAATTCCATGGATCCATAGATTGTGTTAAAAACTATGGTCTTCGATTCGTTAGAAACTATGTGGGTGAGAAGGAGACTCGAACGGTTGAAGTCGTCCTCCTATATAGGTCATCTAAGCCAAACACAACTATAAAGTCAAGTGAGTTTGATGGTAGTGTTGTCAATGAAGGGATTAAACAAGATATGGCTGACTTGTGCACTGTCATTTTTGACAAGATACTTAAGGTTGAAAATCTTAAAGTTGCGGAGGACTTGAAACATATTCACATGTTATGGTAGATAATGCTTGTATTAAAACTATCAGTGGCGTGCGATGGTTCATTGCAAGTCATCCATCTTTATGGCATTGGCAATCAAAACTTCATTTCTTTGGAAAGGTTTAGAATGAGTACATACAAGGGCAGTGCAGGCACAAAGGGTTGGTGCTTAACTATGTTTTAATTACAACACATACGGCAATACGACTTGTGTCTTGTGCAACTGATTAGCAAACTAGAATTTCAGCCAATACTCCGTTTGAAAAGCTAATCAAACATCCAAACGCAAGTGTCTAGCCTAACAGGCCAATGGACTTGCTACGCTTTGTGAGAGACTTTCTTGGTCATATCAGTGACAAGAACGAATTTGGAAAGAAAATGTACATTAATGAAGTAGTGGAAGGATAATACTCGAACGAGCAGTATGTTGAGAAGATGATTGGCAACATATTCCCACTGTTTCTAGTGGAATTATATAAAGAACTAAGTTAACTTAATTTCTTTGTATGGTGATAGATTTCCTACTGGTTTCTTTATTGACAGAATTCTCTACTGGTTTTTGTAAATAGTAAGATACTTGGGTTTTCTAATTCGTTCAGAAAATTAATTTCAGACTGTTGTTTATTCGTTTGGTTTTTTATTAGTTTTTTCTGCAAACTGTTTGGTGCCTCTCTTTTGTTGTTGGATAATGAGATTATTTTACCATTTTAATCAGTTTTTATGATTAGATTAAAAGATTTTATCTATTTGAATTAAGCGGCACGCAGGTCCGGCTCTAAATAATTTGTGGTCTAAAGCAATAATTAAAAATGAGACTTTTTATATAATAATTTTTTTAATAAAATTTTTATTTAAAATTTATTTTTTTATCTTTTTGAGATGCAAAAATATTAATTAAATCTTTATATTTTGCTAACAAATCTTTTTTGCCTAAATTGTTTGTAATGTCATTTTTTTGGTTGCGTAGTTTCATTATGTTCTAACTCTTTTAGATCAATCACTCGTTCATTTATGGAGCTTTCGCTTAAATTTTTGTATTATCATTTCTTTTTTGGATAGTTTCAGTATATGCTAACTCTTTTGGATCAGTTAATTGTTCATTTACATAATTTTAGTCTAAATTTTTTGTTATATTTTTTTAGTTGTAATGAATTTATCAAGAGCTCCTTTTTGAGATTGAAAAAGATTTTCTATTTTTTTTCCTTAAGTTTTTCATATCCAAATTTATAATTTTTATTACACATTTGTTTTCTCTAAAAATAATTTAAAAAAAAAAAAAAGCATACGACACTAGAAATAATAAAAATACAAAAAAAAAAAAATATTGAAAGGGTAGAACAATAGAACATGATTTTCCACCTTTAGTGATAAATAGTAGTTATTGATTAGATGTGTAATTAAAGTTTGGACCCTTTATTCAAAAAAATAAATAATGAATCACATGGGCTTATTACATTATATTAAAAAATTGAGCCTTCCCAAATTTGGGGACCTAAAGCTTGGGCTTGGCTGGCCTGATGATCTAGCCGACTCTGGCGGCACGTGATTAGGACATGTAAGTTAGAAATTAGACTCGAAGATACCTTAAACTTAACCAAAAAAGGATGTTTGGGGTCAAAAATGCAAAACAACCACTAAACCACTCGGGGAGAGGCAGCCTAACAGAACTCCTTGGAACAGATAACACGTGATTTGGACGCGTAGGTTGGGAGTTAGACTCGAAAATGCCTTAAACTTAATTGAAAAATGGCGTTAAAGGTCGAAAATACAAACTAGTCTCTGAACCACTCAGGGGATAGCATGGACAATTCTTGTGCCTAACAAGACTCCTGGGAACAAACGGCACATGATTAGGACGCGTAAGTTGGGAGTTAGACTTGAAAATGCAAAACAGTGCCCAAACTACTTAACAGATGGCACAGGTAGCTAACTTGTGCCTAAAGGAACTTGTGGGAACAGATGACACGTGTTTAGGATGCGTAAGTTGGGAATATTAGGACGTGTAGGTTGGGAGTTAGACTCGAAAATGCCTTAAACTTAATCGAAAAATGGCGTTAGAGGTCGAAAATACAAAACAGTCCCTAAACCACTCGGGAGATGGCATAGGCAAATTTCTTGTGGCTGACAAGACTCGTGGGAACAAACGACACATGATTAGGACACGTAAGTGGGGAGTTAGACCCAAAAATGCCTTGAACTTAATTGAAAATGAGCATTTTGGGGTTGAAAACATAAAGTAGTCCCCAAACCACTTAAGAGATGGCACGAGCAGCTAACTCGTTCCTAAAGGAACTTGTGGGAACAGACGACACATGATTAGGATGTGTAAGTTGGGACTAAGACCCAAAAATGTCTTAAACTTAACCGAAAAATGGCGTTTGGGGGTTGAAAATGAAAAAATCTACTGAACCACTCGGGGATGGCATGGAAAGCTTCCTCATGCCTAACAAAACTTGTGGGAATAGATGGCACGTGATGAGGACACGTAGGTTGGAAGTTAGACCTGAAAATGTCTTAAACTTAACCGAAAAAGGGTGTTTGAGGGTCGAAAAAGGGTGTTTGAGTGTCAAAAATGCAAAACAATCCCTAAACCACTTGAGGGATGGCACAAACAGCTTACTCGTGCCTAATAAAACTCGTGGGCATAGACGACACATGATTAGGATGCGTAAGTTGGGAGTTAGACCCAAAAATGCCTTAAACTTAACCAAAAAATGGCATTTTGGGGTTGAAAATGCAAAATAACCACCGAACCACTTAGGGGATTGCATGGGCAACTTGCTCGTGCCTAATAGAACTTGGGGGAATTGATGACACGTGATTAGGATGCGTTGGTTGGAAGTTAGACGCGAAAATGCTTAAACTTAACCGAAAAAGGACATTTGGGGGTTGAAAATACAAACAATTCTTGAACCTCATGGAGGATGGCATGAGCAGCTTGCTCGTGCCTAACAAAACTTGTGGGAACAAATGACACGTGATTAGGATGCATAGATTGGAAGCTAGACACGCAAATACTTTAAACTTACTCAAAAAAGGACGTTTAAGGAGTCGAAAATGCAAAACAATTCCCGAACCACTCAAGGGATGGCATGGGTAGCTTGTTTGTGCCTAACAGAACTTGTAGGAATAAACGACATGTGATTGGGATGCATAGATTGAGAGTTAGACCTGAAAATGACTTAAATTTAACCAAAAACAAGCATTGTTTTGATATATGAAAGAAATTTGTTTTTGTACAAACCTCTATTTTTGAAATCCAGTGTTTTTGTATGTAACATTTTTTTGGATGGATTATACTTGGTTTGTATGGATTTATATGATATTTGGAATTTGATTACAAATTTAAGTTTTTGGATAGTTGATAATGAAATAGGTATTATTGATAATGATTTGAGGATATAATTGATAGATTTATTATTTTGTATTTGTACAAGTTACATGTTGCATTGATAATGGAATACATATAAATTGTGGAAATGCTTTAGAAATTAATGAAAAATATACAATTTGTACATTTAAAAATGATAATAATTAACATAATTTTTGGCCACTAAACAATTAGTAGTTAAAAAAATGCAGAAGGTTTTTTGGTGCCTAAGAATTTAGGAGGCAAAAAACATCAGATTGATGGATGGAGATACCAGAGTTTGTTGTGACCCAAGCACAACTTTTCTTCATTGGAGAAGTATTAGCAAAATCTACCGATCCACTCTCAGCATCAGTAGCAACCTTCTCAACTTTCTTCATCTTCGAACCACATTGCTTTCTCTGAATCGGCGTCGGAGTCTTTCTCCTCGTCCTCCCCATCGATGCTCGATTGTGCGATGAATCAAACGACATGTTGGATGAACACGATACATTAGAACTTGAAGTGCTTGAAGTCACAGCTTGAGCTGAGGTTGATCTAAGACAGATTTGCAAACCACGAAGGCAAAGAGGTCAAAGGTGGTGGTAGAGTTGGATTTGTGGCAACGATGAAGCGACGGATCTCACAACGAATCTCACATGCGAAATCATTTTCATCCCACGCAAAGAGAGATTAAAAAGCTAGAGTTAGGGTTTTAGATTCGCATCTCTCTGGAAAAAAAAAATGGCAATGAGACCATTGATTATGTGGAGACCGGCTGTGCGCGGCAGAGATGGTGGAGGAACTAGAGAGAGAGAGGTGGGAGCGTTTTAGAGAGAGAGACAACGAGAGAGTTGAGAAAAAGAGACGGTTGTTTAGGGTTTGGAAAACAATATATATAGATAATTTGGTCATTTTACAAAAATTTGTCCTTCTAGACAAAGGGTATGTTTGGTTTGGATTTGTAGAGTGATTTTGGAAAAAAATTTCTAAAAAACTTGTTTGGTTTGTAATTTTTCTAAAACAATTTCCAAAATCGCTTTCTCTCTCTTACACATTAATCAATCATTTTTTCTCTCCCCTCTCTCTTCTCTCATTCTCAATCACTTTTTCTCTCACACACATCTACTCAATTATAACAAAATATTAAATCATTTCAAACTCCCAAACTCCAAAATTACTTTCAAAATACACAACCAAACAAACCAAAAAAATTTCTAAACTCTCTCCCAAAACAATTTTTAAAAACTACTCTCTCAAAACCAAACTAAACATTCCCAAAGTATCTTAGAGTGTGGACTTTTGGGTAAAGAAAATCTAAAATTTAATTTATGAACCAAGTGCCTATAAAAATATGATAGATATAACATTATTATTATTTAAAAAATCAATGGGTTCACTTGAACCGACACACAAGGATGGACCTAGAAGGGGTAAGAGGGGGCGATTGCCCTCCTACGATTTCAAAAAATCCTTTATATAGTAGTATTAATTTTAAAATATACATATTTGTCCCCTCTAGTTTTTTTTTAAAAAAAAAAAAGAAAAAGAAAAAGTGGTTGCACGATTAGGGATGGCAATTTGAACCCGGCCCAACGGGGACCCGATCCCCCGACCCCGATTTGAATGGTTTTTTCTTGAAAAATACCCCCGTGGGGATGGGGATGGTATTCGAAATTAAATCCCCGATCAGTTTCGGGCCAGGGACGGGGATCGGTGTTCAAGCCCCGGCCCGTCCCCAGTCCCGGCCCCGTCCCCGGCCCGAAATTTCCCCGAAGTAAAATTACCATTTTACCCCTCTATATATATATATATAAATCAACCCTTTTCCCTCACACAATACAGTAGCAACACCTTACTCATCACTGCCTCTCGCCGTCTCTCTCTCTCTCTCTCTCTAAAATGCTCCGCCGATCTCGTCTCTCTCTCATTGATCGCCTCTACACTAATCGACGATCTCAAAAGGTGAACGGTGATGGTGAACGATGATGAGTCAAAAGGTGAACGGCGATGGTGAACGCCGATTGACGATCTTCAAACTCCATACTGTCTCTCTCTCGGAGGACCACTGGATCACCATCATCACAGGTAGCAAAACTTCCCATCTGGTCAAATCTATTTCTCTATGATGAGTCAAATATGTTTCTTCAAATCTGGGTTCAAACCAGGTCTGTGGACTGAACTGTAAGGTTGGATTTATGAAACTCATACCGATTTTATTTTAATAATTTATTTTATGGACTGAACCGTATGGTTGGACAGATATGATTGATGATGATGAACAGATGATTTGGTGATGTTGTTGTAGATCTGATCTGTTTTGGTATGTTGTTGTTGTAGATCTGAAGTTGATTTTTTTTTTTGGCCGGGGAATTTTCGGGGTCGGAGAAACCCGATCCCCGTTAAGGGGCGGGGATGGGGGCGGTGATAGCTTCCCCGTCGGGGATTGGGGCCGGGGACGGGGCCATTTCCACCATTGGGGATCGGGGACGGGGAGTGTAATCCCCGGTCCCGCCCCGGCCCGTTGCCATTCCTATGCACGATCTATACCTCGCAATCTATGAAAGGTGGGATTCAAAGTATAAAACTTAACAATTTAGACAAAATATAATAATAAAATTTGGTTTATCACCACTAATGTTGATAGATTGTCTTACAATTCATCTTTTCTAACTCGCTATAAGTATAGGAGAACATGTTTATTTATATATATATGTATATATGTATTTTGAATGCTATTTTTTACATTTTATGTCCATAAAAATTAATGTTGTAGTTTATACTTCCTATTAGAAAATTTTATTAGAATATATGTTCACCTCCTTTATATTAGAATCCTACGTCCGTCCTTGCCCACACACTTTGTGACGACCCAGACTTACTAATTGTGAATTTTAATTAATTAATTAATTATGTGCTAATTCTAATTGAACTAAGTGCTTAGTAATTTAATTTGTGCATATCTGTCCAAATTGGAACATTACATGTTAAGGTTACAACTTTGAAGCTGAAATCGACAATCTTATTGGGTGCACAAATTGAAATTGAGTACATGGATGGGCTTATGAGAATTTTTAGAGCTATTTGGAAAGTTTAATTGAAAATTGATTCAGTTTACTGAAATTGTCTGTGATTGAATTGAGTCTTAATTAGAACTATTAATTATTTAATTAAGTGTTATTGATTGTTATGAAATTTATTAACTTGTATTGTTTGAATAGATACGTTAGAATGAAAATTAAACATGTCTGATTCGCTAATTTTAACAAATTATGATTAAATAATTGGATAAGAATTAGAGCCTTATTCGCTCACACTAATATAATTAAATTAAATTAAATTTAGTATAATTGAGGTTTTATTGTGATGATGATTAATTTAATTTGCGTAGATTTGATTTTTTTATTTAACTTAATTAGAATGATTTAATGGTTTAAAATTAATTAATGATAATAATAATTTAGAATACAACTCATTTTTGAATCAACAAACATAGTAAGAGAGAGAGTACTTGGTTGCTTATATTGAGTCTTTCATTTAACACACCAAACAGGACCCACGAAGAGAGAGAGAGAGAGAGAGAGAGAGAGAGAGAGTGAAGAAAGAATAGTCATCTTGAGAGTTTGAGCTCAAAGAAGAATTGAAGGAAGAAGAAAGAAGGAGCTTGATTCATATTGCATTAAATCATCAAACTAAGGTAATTTCCACCTCCTAATTCATGAAATTGAAATGATACATTGTTAATTCATAGAATCCAAGTTCAAATAAGAAGAACATAAGCTTACTTGAGTTGAACTTATAATTAATTAGAAGATTTGCTCATGTAATTAAGAGCTTAGGACATGCATGTTAGAAAATGGTAGAATTGTTCAAATTAACTCCTAATCTTTACATGCATGACATATTCTTTAGAGAAATTGGGTTCTAAACTTGTTTTTAACCATGATTCATGGAGTTTAAAGAGATATTAAGCATGAATTAGAGCTTGGGTTCAAGAAAATGGATGTTTCATGAAATTGAGTTTCAAAAATGAAAGAATGAGTTTAATTTGATATTTAGACCCTTATAAGAATTCAATTAAAAATCTGATTTATGTAGCAATCCCAGTTTTGCCACTTCGCTGAGTATATCGGGGATCGAGCTGCCCGGTCAGCTCGCGGGGGTCCAGGGGGTAGCGCCCCTTGACGGGTCCAAGGGCACCGCCCTGGCGGGGATTGAGCTGGCTGATCAGCTCGCGGGGGTCCAGGAGGCAGTGCCCTTTGGCGGGGTTGAGGGGCAACGCCTCCGAAGCAAAAATGCAAAATCCATTAGAAGTTTCTTGTCCACTCGAGCGGCCGTTTATGCGCTCGAGCGGATAATGTTCGGTTCTAGAAGTTTTACCTGCCTGCAAAAGTACTAGGAAAGTGTATTTGACGCTTGAGTGGGGCTTTCCACGCTCGAGCGGACCATGTTATATTAGTTCGTGAATCTGATATTTCAGATCACTTTTGTATATCTCTCTTTATAAAAACCCTTGATTTCCCTATGTCAAATTGGATCAAAACCTTGATTTCTCAAGATCCATTAGAGTTTTGCCATAAGTTCTTCATCAAAGTTGGTTAACTTCTCGAGCGCTTCGTTGTGTGTGGTGAAGATCGAGTTTCGACACCGTTGATTTTAGGGGTTTCATCTCATTTCTTCTTCAAAACTTGAGATAGAGATTTTTTTAGAGTTATATATATATTTTTGCAAGATCTATATGATTTTCAAAATCATCTTTCGATAGCTTTGAAAATTGATTGTTGATTCAAGAAGTTGAGTAATTTTGAAAGTGGGTTTGTCTCTTGTTCTTTTAAAATGATCTTATGGGTCTTGATCTTTGTTGATTGAAGAAAAAATGATTTTGGAAAGTTTTCTTTCAAAAGATTTGGGTTGTATAGTTTTGGTAAAAAAACCTAGAAATTGGGGATTTTTAAAAGAGACTGAAAATCCATGAATGATATTGTTATATTTATTTTGTGTGTCAAAATAAATGGATGTTTGGAAAATTTCTTATTTATATTTATATAAATGATGGATTTCATGGAATATGAGAATTGTTGTTCATTTTGGAAATTATTGTTCAAAACGTTGAAGTAGTCTTGAAATGACTAATTGCTGAGGATACTTGAGAAGAGGGAATTGTGTTATTCCTTGGATGATGAATTGGAATAAAAATATTTATATTCACCTCGTGAAATTGGCATATCAATTCATTTGATTACATTAAACTTTGAAAGTTGATTTGAAAACTTGCATTAAGAAAAGAATGTTGAGAACCAAGTTTTCATGGAATGGTTTTGGGGTAAATACGTCGGTAAGTCTTGATAGGTGGTGTAGATGATATTGAATAAGTTGGCCTGAGAGTCCGGGGTGAAAGACCGAAAACCTGTGTGAATAGGTGTCGAGCCTTCCTGTTAATGCCGGTAAAAATGACAATTTGGTAGTACTTGTATAGTCTACTTGCAGACACCGGCCTAGGGATTACCAGAGTCGTATTTACCGCCCTTGAAATAAATTGTTAAGTTTTGAACAATTGAAATTGTATGACATCATTGAGCATGATAGTTTTCAAAAGATGAAAATGTGATTTATCTTCAAAAAGGCATAGAATGGCATGTGCATTTCATCTCTTGAGACTTGTATAAAATGTATATACTTTGTTAAGAATTTCCTATTGGACTTTATGCTCACCCTACGGGATTTTTGTGCAGGAAAAGATGTGGTGATCCCATCCAACTAGGGGCGTGGAAGTATGTGTGTTGGGAGTACAATGCTCTCATTTTGTTGTGACTTTGTGTGTAAGCCAAGGGCTATGTTTGTGTGGGTTTGAATAATTGTTATTTGTAACCAGGCTTAAGCTTTGGAAACTTGTAAACCCTTGGGGGTACTTATTTGTTTATTTACTTGTTGTTAGATTAATGTATTGTTGCCTGAAGAACTATTGTATCATGTAATGTAAGTTTGGAGACTTATATTCGATTTTTCTTGAAAGAGCCATGATTGTTGTCTTATCATTTAGGCTAGAAATTTGGGGCGTTACAATTTAGGTTCGTAAAATTAGATATAGTCAAATTAAGCCTTAATTGAGAATTAATTAAATTCAATTGAAATTGAGTTAGGCTTAAGATTATGAACATAAATGTGAAGATTAATTATTTGGGCCTTGATTTGCTTGAAAATGGAGTTGAAATTGCAAAATTTACAAGTTTATAAGTTTCTGATTCAGTAATTTAAACATGACTGAACAATTGTAATTAATGTGTATGATCTTAATTTAAGTTTAATTGTGTAATTAGTGACCTTAATTAGGGTTTTTATATGATTCGATTATTTATATTTAATTAGTTTGGGTAATACATAGCTAAACATATTTTTAATTGGAGGTTAATAATCTAATTAATTCCTAATACTAGTCATCCATATTTAACCGAATGAAAAATTAGAATCAAATGAGAGAAACCAAAAGATAAACAAGTAACCAAATTAAATAGATTGTAAAAGTGTAATAGTAATCATGTTGTGCTTGACTTATTTGTTTAGGTCGGACGCCGAACGATTAGCACGTGTTTTTCAGGAGTCTACTGTGAGTAACACTATCGTAAAGATATGTTTAATCGTATTTATTTTCTGATTGATAAATTATATTATTTTTTGAAATGCTACTTTTTATCGATTGAATGATGATCCTATTTTCTAAACTGTATTCGTGGCATCCTTAGCATGTTGCTATTGTTATTGATATTGTTACAGAGATCTCTGTCAGTTCCAATTCTTGAAACTATTGTCTATTGTTTGATGGCCATCAATTGATTATTCGGTCTTTAAGACCTATTGTATTGTTGCTATTAGATGTACCGCGTATGACCTATACGAATATGATTGATCGAATTGAACGATTAAACGATTGATTGACAAAAAGATATTGATTGAAAATATTCTATTGATAATCGATTGTTTCAAATACTGTAAGGATATCATTCTTAACCTCTTTACACAACTGTTATTCACTGGGCTCTAGCTCACTGTTTACTATATATATGTAGGTGATCAAGCACCAAATCAAAGCTAGTGGCGTCGACCCGAACCCTTGTTTTGTCAAGCCAACTATTGTGCCTTATCGCAAGGTTCCGAACCATTCCATGTCAGGGCTTATTGGGTGATTCAAATTCACCCTTTTGACATTGTGTTTATGTGATAACAATGTTTATTGAGTTTTGTTAACTGTTTTTGGCAATGGGATTTAATTCCCTAGCTTATGTTTTGTTATGTACACATGTGTGTTATGGACTTAAGTGTTTGTATAATTCCAAGTGTGCGAAATTTGTTTTGTTCATTTAAGTCCCCACAGCTCATTGGACGGTATTTTCTATTATTATTTGGCTTTCGCCAACCCTCATTATTGTGTTATTGTTATTATTGTTAAACAAGCCTTTGGTAATCAAGGATTACTAGCCGGTTACAACGCTAAACCTATAGGGGCGGATTTGGTTCGTGACACACTTGCACATAGCTATGCCCTCTACTTACATTTGACACCTAGTTTGACATTGCCTCATGACTTTTAAAAAGTGACAGTTAACCCCTCACACTTTCGATCAAGTTTCAATGCAACACATCTGTTAACACACATTAAATAAGATGCCTAACGTGGATTAATAGGTGAGTTGGATTGGAACTTGACTGAAAATGTGAGGTGTTTACTATAACTTTTTTAAAGGATAGGGGACAAAGTGAGATTAAGTGTAAAACACATGGTGTTAAGTATAATTTGCCCTTTATTGTATTGTCTTTAAAAGTGGCCATGTGAATTCACGTGCTACTTTTTCATTTGTCTTATTTAACGTGGGTTAACAAATAGGTTGAATTGGAACTTGACCACAAGTGTAAGGTGTTAACTGTTATTTTTTAAAGGTCAAGGGATAAAGTAAAACAAGATGTTAAATACAGTGGTGCTAAAAATAATTTACCCTTTTTATCCTAGTATATATGCAAAACATATGAAAATATGACGAGAAATCCTATGGTATACACCCCTACAAGGGTGTGACCGGTGTGTACCATACAAATTGGCATTACTTTATTACAAAATTTTGTAATATCAATCACAAAATGTGTAATCTCACCATAAATTAGCATAACAAAATGTTCAAAATTTTATGTTCATGTAACAAAAGTTCATGGCTTAGTTACGACATTTTTTGTTACGCTAATTTGTATTTTGTAGTAAAATTATGCTAATTTATGACAGGGTGCATATGAAGGAAATTCTGAGTATAAAACGTATGGTGTTAAGTGTGAGGTGTTTACTGTAACTTTTTTAAAGGATAAGAGGCAAAGTGAGATTGAATGTAAAACACATGGTGTTAAGTGTAATTTTCCCTTTAAAAGTGGCCACATGAATTCACATGCTACCTTTTTGCTTGTCTTATTTAACGTGGTTAACAGATGGGTTGAATTTGAACTTGACCACAAGTGTAAGGTGTTGACTGTTACTTTTTAAAGATCAAGGGGTAAAGTGAAACATGTTAAATGAAGTGGTGCTAAATGTAATTTACCCTTTTATCCTTCATGTATATATGCCAAACAGATGAAAATATGATGAGAAATCCTATGGTATACACCCTCCAAGGGTGTGACGGGTGTGTACCATACAAATTGATGTAACTTTATTATAAAATTTCGTAATATCAACCACAAGATACGTAATCTAGCTACAAATTAGCATAACAAAATGCTCAAAATTTTGTGTTCATGTAACAAAAGTTTGTGGCTTGGTTACGACATTTTTTGTTATACTAATTTGTATTTTGTGATAAAATTACTCTAAATGAAGGTGTATATGAAGGAAATTCTATTTTCACACACCCTTTAATCTTTGTGCACATCATATCTCAATTCACACACTTATGAATTTGATTATATATTATTATTTTCATTCCACACACCAAATGATCCAATTATAGCCCTCACCCATAATTTGTACACATACCACACAAAAACACTTTTCCACACACCACGTCTTCACACCCCTAAATCATTTTCACCATGTACACCAAATCCTTGACTTTGACAATTCCAGTATTCCCCTGGCAATTTGACACGTTTCCAGAAATATTCGACTCCATTGAACACCTACATTCAACTCCACTACATTCTTGAAGGCAAGAAATATTTATTTCCCATCCATTTCTTGGTTATATAGTGGAATAAATCTGCAAAAATAAGTTGTATTTTTATCATTTTTTATTGTAGTTCGACGTTGGTTTGTGATGAGATGAAAATAATTCATTTAGAATTGGTTTTCCGAATCAATTCGTTTTATTCGATTTTATACTTCCAAAAATATTGAATTTTTTCAATTATATACTTCCAAATTTTGTCTATTTGTTTGGTTATGTACTTTTAAAATTTGTCTATTTGTTCGGAACTAGTTTGACGAATGAGAAGTCCGAACAGAAAAAAACCTACATGTAAAACTAAACTTTTCATCACTGTATTGGTTATAAACAATCATATTCTTATAAGAATCTAAACTTCCATTGGTTTGCAAATCATTCATCACAAAAATCAAGAATGAATGTGGGTTCAAATGGAAAAAGGTAGAAACAATGGAGTACGAACTTACACAAACCTAGAGATTAGAGGATTTCATGGCATATAGGGCCTGTTTGGTAGAGTTATGGGAAAGTGATTATAAATTATAATTTAACAGATTATAGCTTATAGCTATGAACATAAGCTGTTAACCTCTTTGGTGCAGCTATGAGATTATAGATTTAAGCAGCAGAGTAGTGTTTGGTTGATAAGCTGTAAAATAGTTTTTTATTGTATAATTGTCCTTTTTGCCCTTATAAGATATAAAAATGATTATTTTG
Organism: Camellia granthamiana; assembly: GCA_036172215.1. Classification (NCBI taxonomy): domain Eukaryota; kingdom Viridiplantae; phylum Streptophyta; class Magnoliopsida; order Ericales; family Theaceae; genus Camellia; species Camellia granthamiana. Next base: position 47,210,122 of record CM069912.1, on the reverse strand, counting down.
TCATTTTTTTCAGTTTTAATTTTTTTTTTAAAAATATTTCATTAATAAAAGTTAATATAAATGCAATGGTAAAAATGAAATGGTTGTAACAATTTTTTTCCATTATAAATTAATTAGTATCAATTAATATTAATAATCAACAATTGTTATTAATTAGTATCAATTAATAATTAATAAATAATACCAATTAATATTGATACCAACATAAAAATTGTTGATTTTTTTAATTTATTAATTAGTATCAATTAACATTAATAATTCAATTTTATCATATTTTTTAATTATAAAATAACAATTTTATTATAAAATTGGCTCTTTTTCTTCTTCGTCCGTATGTCGCCAGTGGCAAAATGACGACAGCGAAATATGATGCAAACGACAGCGAAACATGATCCAACGATGGTGAAACAACGGACTAGAGACAAACAATGGTGGCGAAACAACGACAACGAAACAAATCGAGATTGCGATCGTGATGAAGAGTGAGCAAATAGAAATCTATTCATGAAACGAATAGAGACAAATATTTACATATATATATAGACGATGCATGTGCGATTTCCGGCAGCGAAGCAGATCGAGAAGCTAGGGTTTCACCACCTCTGGTTCATGCGCGCGCGCGCGAGAGAGAGAGAGAGAGAGAGAGAGAGCTCTATTTCATTTGTTCATGTGAGAGAGAGAGAGAGGAGAAGAGAGAAAGCTTTGGTTCCCCGGAAATTGCCAAACACCTTCTTGCAAGAGACAAAAATGAGTGTGTTTTGGTTGATATACACGGAACACTAGTAATAACTTGAAATTATAAGGGTCATTTAAGTCATTTTGCCCCCTCAAATTGTAATTGCGTGCTTAAGCTGATCAGAAAAGCTTCTCCTCTCTCACTCAAAGAAAAAGTTGATTTTTGGCTTACAAAAAGTTATAATTTGTATTATTAAGCTGAACTAAATACACCAAAATAGCTTAAATTAAGTTAAAAGCTGAAATAAGCTGAAAATAAGTCCTACCAAACAGGGCCATAATGGAGGACAATAGAGTGTAACAATGAAGCAAGTGAGAAACAATAGAGGGTTTTAAATTGTTTTATTTCTAAAAGATGTGAATTGAGAATTATTGTTTCAAAAAGTTATGTATTCAAAAAATTAGGTTATAATATTTATTGTGTGTATTGATGTCCATTGTGGTCATTTTGTTTCATATATAGTAAAATTATAAGAAAAATTTAGAGTGCTGCTATTAACACCCCCATCAATTATTTTGAACCCCCCATTTATTTGGACCCCTACTTATAAATTCTAAAACCCTTAAAATTTCTTTTCTCCCTCCAAATAATACCAAAATTACCACAAATTTCCACCCATTCAAATGCACACCCCCACACCCTTCACACCCCAAAGAGCTTCTCTCCCAAAACCCTAACAAAACCCAAGACGGTGGAACTCCCCAAAACTAGTGGAAAAAATTTGTGGTGATTAAGAAGTTTTTTTCTCTGCTTCATTATGTGGTTTGTCAATCTGTTTTTTTTTTTTTTTATTACCTCTTTTCACACACATAATCCACTTTCATGCTTCTTTGGTTGGTTTTCTGTTATTCATCCATGACCTCACTGTACTTGTATGCTCTTTGTGTGAGCAAAATTGGACAAGATTTTACCCCCCGATCAACCGACCAGTCGACCACCCCAGGGTGGTCAGACCTCCTTTGTTTGCTTATTTCTGCTGCTACTTCGATTGTTAGTTCTTGAACAAATAAGAAATGTTTGGTTACCTGTTCATGAACAAATAAACAATGTTAAGACTTGTGTTTCCGAATTTCGGTCATATGTTCGGGAGTTCAGTCCCGAAAAAGTAACGAACACTTTTTATTATTTTTGCCATTTTTTAAAGAAATTTATCTTTACAAGGCCAATCTCCTCTGAGTTAAGAATATCATCAAAGTTATAAATCTCTTCTGAACTTTTATTGTTGTACTCCTCTTGTCTCATAGAGTTGTGGTTGCCGGAAAAACTTCCACTCATTGTCATTACTGGAGAAGTGTATGTAATCAAATGGTTGCCACCATTGCCGCCAGAATATTGCAACCAAAGGGTTTTCAAGGTTTTAAGAGTGGTATGTTTTGAATGTGGGATTTGGGTAAGATGGATGGGTAGTGATGGAGGTAGGTGGTCTCATAAATCCTAACTCATAATATAATCGGTGTGTGAGCTTAATTGTGAGATGAGATATCTCAAAATTTTTGATGTCCTTTTTAGTAATTTCATTTGAAATTATTATTGTAATAAAAAAAAAACTAAAAAATAAAGGGTCGAAAATAATTGATGAGGTGCTAATAGCAGTATTCAATATTTATTTCAGTAATGATTATTTTGGCAACTAAGAAAAGCCAACTTATTGACTTATTTAATTACATTATCCCTTCACTTTTTTATACATTAAAAAAAAAACTAATAAATTAATGTTTTTTCCTAATTGCCAAAATAGGCCTAAGTTTATACACAGAGACCTCTTTCCAAATCTATAAATCAAATACAATTCACATACCATATTTTACCCACTTTTTTTTGTCTTTTCTTACGCATTAACCTCTTGAGTTACACATCGAATCCTGGCAGCTGCAAAATAGAGTTTCTTCTTCTTCTTCTTCTTCTTCTTCTTCTTCTTCTTCTTCTTCTTCTCCTCTTGGTCCCCCTTCCCCAGCGGCCATAACTCTGAAAAGGCACCTCTCCATCTCAGCTTTTGCAACGTTTGCTCTTGTTCTGCGCAAACCAGGTTTTTGCTTTCCCTCAAATTTCATGTCTATATATATCGTCTCTCTAACTATGCTGTTAGTTTAGGTCCAAAAATGGTATTCCAAGAGCGGTTTGGGGATAGAATTTCAATGTGCTTTATTGGTTTCTATTTATGTTATTTTTGGGGTAATTTTGGCTGATTGTTCGGTATGGATTTATTTTTTATTTTTTATTTTTTGAAAAAAATAGTTGTGTTTACCATAAAAATACAGACAACATTCGACTGCCGTGGTGGGTGTTCTCTGAATTTTATTTATTTTTAACTTTGAACACCCTTGTCCACTCTATTGAATACCCAGTTGGCCTAGATGTACTTTGTTGAACACCCAACCCAGAACACACTAACTCTTAAAATACATATATAATTGCAACAACAAGAGGCTTTCCCAAAATAGGGCTACCTACTAAGTTATTTCCCAAACTAAGCTTAGTTTGGCTGAAATTTCCAGAATAAGCTAAAGCGTGTTTACAAAACACGCTTTTAGCATGTTTATGGCCCAGCCGCACAAAATGAATAAAATCATAAAAGCGTGGTTACAAAACACACTTTTAATTAAGAAAATGCTGTTCCTATTAGCGTTTTCATCTTTAAGTGAAAGCACAATTTTGAAACACGCTTTCTAGAAAGTGTTGTTAGTAACCATGATTTTAAAGAAAATTTGCTTTTAAAAGAAAGCGTGGTTCGTAACCACGCTTTTAAAAGCCATATAAAATGGCCCACAACCCCCTCATTTGCAACCACGCTTTTTATACACTTATATTTTTTCCCCAGAGCCCGAACCAGTTTTGTTGATCTCTGCTTCCTCTCTGTCTTCGTGGGTCGATCTTTGCTCTCTCTCTCTGTGGCTCGCTCTTTGCTCTTTGTCGCTGGTATATGCTCTCTCTCTCTCTCAGTTTAAATTTTTTTTATGTTGATTTTGTTTGTGAAAATGTAAATGTGGGTACATAGGGTGGCTTTTTAATATTTTCTCTTCAAGGTTTATGAATCTATTTGAAGCTGCATGGGGTGGCTTTTTAAACACAAAGGGTCTAATTGTTTTGTTGTTTTGTTCTGACACCCCCTCATCCCATTATGAATTGCTGAAGTTCACATGGGCATAGTACTTATGGTACGACCTCTTGCTTTTTTCATACAGTGAGTAGTCTCATCAAAGTCGTTGCAGTGATAAGTCCAACATTTCTCAGTCATGCAGTGATGCAGTGACTTTAACATACGTAATAAATTAAAGGACTCAATGAAATGGCCAAGTTCACATGGTCACAGTAAACAGCGTACGGATGATTGGTCTTTTTTGAAAAAGTGAGTAGTCATCTTCAAGTGACGATTGAAGTACTGATTGTGTGGAGCGTGTTTAGCATTGATTGTTTATTAGTCATAAATATGTGGGCTTTTAATGGCATGTGACTTTGTGCAACGCGACTTAGATGCTTTGTTTTTTCCTCACATTTTAGAACTTATCTAAGTCACATTAATACGACCACATGGCAATAGTGTTGACAAACAACTATATAAAGGACTGAAGGAGTGATGGTAAACACAGAACCTTTCCACTTAGTTCACCCTAGGAAACTATCGTTCATTTATTGAGAAAAAAATCAAATGGAGTATAGATTCACGACAGGGTATAGGAATTGCAGAGGTGAGAGTTCACGACGAGGAAAAGGAACGGGAAAGGGACTCGTAGGGGGTAGGAACTTCGAAAGAGGTGAGAGTTCACGCCGAGGAAGAGGAACGGGAAGGGAAAGTGGCGATGTTGAAGATGAAACATCATTTGCTTTGTTAGATGCCTCTTGTGCTTATCATGATAGGTTTGGGAAGCGACATTTTGTCATGCCCAATTACTATCACGATCCATCTGGTTTCGTGGAGGATCTATTTGATAATCAAACATGATATGGTTTAATAGAGGAGTGTAAATGGAAAGATTATGTTGGGAAAATCGACTAAAGGTGCCAAAAGCATGTTCAGTTGAGATCCAAAAAGAAGATCCAGATAATGTTGATCAACTATGTGAAAGAATTAGACGTGAGATTTCTCAAATGCGCCGTAGGTCAGCCCGCGATATGAAACTATCTATACTTAAGTCAGATGCCAAAAAAATGGAACAACATTAAATGTTAAGGCTATCAAGGAGGATCCTGCACTTCTCTCTGACTCTGATCTCTCAGATTGTTTAGACTCTGAGATTGCCGATTTGAGTGAGGATTAGGCGTCTATTTGTCTACTAAATTATATTAGGTTATCCATAATTATGTATTGTGTGTGTTAAAAAAACTCTTTCGACAATGAGTTTTTGAAAGGTTTGTCTAATATTTATTTATGTAACTGTTAAGTATTATACTTGTCGCTTTATTTTATGTACTGTATTATGTTGAATGTTTCCACAAATTATTTTTGTGGGATACTTATGTTTAAACTAGCTACGTCGTTCAGAAGTGTTATAAGTGTTATAGTCATACCTTTATTTTGTTTCCTTGTTCGTAGTAGTAATTAGTAAATTAGATACTTCGTATATGCTGTGTGAAGTTTTATTTAAATATTTCTTGGCAACAAATATTTAAGGGAATAGCAAATATTTAGTTTGGAAAATTCTGCGAAAGTAGGTTTAGTTTAGGAAATAAATTAGTATAGGGGCTTAGTTTGGGAAAAGCCCCGAGAAAATCTTTCTGAAACTGCACGAAATGTTCTCTAGGGAGGGTGCATGTCTCGAGGCCACTATTTTCTTCTTCTTTTTTAATTTTAAAATTTTTATTTCTTGTTTTTATTTTTGTCCATCATCGATCTCTTTTAAATTATATTTGCATTATAAATTTAAATAAAAATTTAACAAAACAAAATAATAAGGTAAATTATGCAAATATTTAATTTATATTTTTTCATATTCTTTTTTACTTTTATATTTTTAAAGCCATAAGCGGTGACTATTGATTCAATGGTAAAATCTTAGTCTAATAATCTTTGATATGATGTTTATGCTTGCTTGTTTGTGGTTTTCTTTTTATTTTTTTATGCCACATCATTACAGCTTAAATCAGAACTCTAGTATTAGGGCTCTTAATCACTATTCTTTAGACAATTTATGTTGTTTATTTTTTAAAAATTTTATGTATAAATTATTTATGTAAATATCAAATTGATCTGATAATCGTATATATAATTTTATCATTTAAAAAAAAAAATAATGGATGAGAAACATAATTTTAAAATTAGATAATTTATTTTTAAATATTAAAATAATAAAATTTGGCAGCTACGATTGTTTATCAATATGACATTTTATAATTTATATATAGAGATCTAAAAGATGACTAAGTGAGAAATCAATCAAAATAATAATAATAATAATAATAATAATAATAATAATAATAATAATAATAATAATAATAATAAACAGTTTTTTACTAATTTCAGATGGTGAATTTTGTTAAAAACGTGGTTATGAATCATGCTTTCTTTAAAACCAAATTTTCTTTAAAAGCGTGGTTAGAAATGACGCTTTCACTTAAAGATGAAAACGCTTAGGAACAGCTTTCTTTAAAAGCGTGGTTAGAAATGGTACTTTCATTTAAACGCTAATAGGAACAACGTTTTCTTAATTAAAAGCATGGTTTGCAACCACGCTTTTATGATTTTATTCATTTTGTGAGTCTGGGCCAGGAACATGTTGAAAGCGTGTTTTGTAAACATACTTCAGCTTGTTTTGGGAAATTCGGTCAAACTAAACTTAGTTTGGGAAATAACTTAATAGGTAAGCCTAGTTTGGGAAAAAGCCCCAGCAACAACGGCTTTATTATCATCTAAAAAAAATTGCCTAAATAGGAGATCAATGGATGAATAATTGTTTGATAATGTTTATTAAAAATGATGTATTTGATTTTGCATGTTTTTTGTTGAAAAAAATGGTATCAATATATTAAAACTCTTTTTTTGTGATTTAAAATATTAAAACTCTTTTTTTGTGATTTAAAAAATTTAAATTAGTGGATTTTGTAAAGGGTAGAGAAGAGTCTTTGAGGCTGGATTGGACAATTGAATTTTTAGTAACATTTTTTGCTTTGTTTTGTTTTGTGTTGTTTTTTTTAAAAGATAAAGTTGTTGCTAAAAAAAAGGTACCCTTTTGTTATTGTGAAGGTTTAGCCAACTTGTTTATTTATTCTTTAGTAATATCTGTTTATTCTTTAGTAATATTCTTTAGTAATTTATTTTTTTAAATAAAAAAATTAATATAAATTTTAAAAATCTTCACTAATTTTTATTTTATTTTAAATTTGACTTTTTATCAGTTGTCAATCTTGTAAAAAAATATAATATGAAGTACGGACACGGACATAGACACGTGATACGACACGGACATGCAGATACGTAAATTTTTAAAAAATAAGAGACACGATGCATTGGAGAGACGTTTAATATATATAATTAATTTTATTTATTATATGTTATAAAATTATAAAAAAATTATTTAAAAATAATAAAAAATATAAAATAATACTATTAAAATTATAACGGAGATATTTTTTTTTTCTACTTATCAAAAATTAAAAATTATAACAGAGACATGTAGAGAGAGAAAAAAAATATAAAATGAAATTAGAAAAAAAAAATAGAAGCGAGAGAGAGACTCCACTCACTCACTGACCATATATAAAAGAAAAAGAAAAAGAAAAAAAAGAAAAAAAAATGGATTGAAGAAGATCAGAGACAACGAGAGAGTGCGTGACTGCGAGAGAGGGAGACAGCCACTGCGAGAGAGAGAGACAGCATCGGAGAAGAAGAAGATCGAAGATCGAAGAACGAAGAAGAAGAAGAAGAAGCGAATGTGTACCTTAGATAATAGCCGACGAGCGACGACGACGAACGATCAGGTCTGCTTTCTCTTTCTCTTCTGTTCTCTTCTCTCTCTTTCTGCTCTGTTCTACCTCCATTTAGGGCACATATTGTTTTGTTTTTATTTTTTTACAAATTGACCCACAGAAGTTCCATAAACTGTGAAATTGACCCTGAACGTGTCCGGCTGCCAAAAAAAAAAAAAAAATTGGGACACTCTTAGCTGCGTGTCGGACCCGTGTCCACTGGGTGTCTGTGTCCGACACGTGTCCGACATTGGTACGGAGCCCTCGGAGAGGTGTCCGTGCTTCAGTAAATAATTCTCAATTGTCAATTAAATAAGATGAAAACAACTGTTTCAGTTTTTCCTTTTTTATTATTATTATTATTATTATTTTTGGCTCAAGTAGTTAAAAAGTGACTAAAAAAATCGTAGCCAAATAGAGCCTCAAAATGTTTACCCTGGTGAAAATTCCTGGAGCCGCCAGCCATAAGGGTATTTTCAATGTGTGCAATGCAGGGTTTAGGGTTTATTGGAAAGGAAGGCACACCAGTGTTTCTTCTATTTTTCACAGATCCAACCCATCATCTCTCTCCAATTTTTTTCCCCCTTCTTTGTAAGCACTCCTCTCTCTCTCTCTCTCTCTCTCTCTCTCTCTCTCTATGTAATGTCTATATGTATTGGCTTGTCTTGGAGGTAAGAGTCTAGAACAAGTGGAGGGATTTTGTTGAATACATGATTACAATATAGACAGATACATGAAACCTATTAGACTATTTATTGTGACTGGGAACCTAACAATTGCAATTCAGATCGTATTAGTGCTGCATTCTGAAATATGAAATGGTAGTTATTGTAAAATCCTGAATTGATTCAAAATGCTGTTAATAATAGCTTGTCAGATCTCATTCTCTCAGATCTCTCTCTCTCTCTCATGCTGTGGCTACTTTAGGTACTTTGCGGTAGATAACAATGGTATTCAAAAAGCGGTGTTGAGGTAAACAAATCTTAAGGTGCTTAGTTCGTTAGCTATAGATCTCTTTTTTTTAGTACTTGTTTTTTGGGGTTGAATAACTCTTCTTTTTTTTCCCTTTATTTATATAGTACTTCAGTTTTTCTCAATCAAATATATTGTGTTCTATTTTTGGCAAAAAAATGATTCACATAACCAATCCCACTTGGTTTGGTTATGAAGTCCTATTTTTGTGTGTGTGTGTGTGTGTGTGTTCTGATTTTTGCTTTTATTTGATTTTCTCTTGTTGCTTGGTTAGTTTTTAATTTTTTGTGTTAAATAAAGGGCTAGCTTTTTGTTTTGGGGGAATTGATAGTGTGGAGGCTGAAATTGTCCCACATATATTAATCAAGAGATTAACGAAGAATTGAGCCACACCATTCCGACTCTACAAAAGAATAAACGGTTAGTGCCTTTCGACCAGCGGTTGCCGGCCAGAGGACAATCCGACGATCAAGTTATATAGTATATATCTAAATGAAAACTGAATAAGTAAATAGAAAAGTTTAGGCGTACCTCCTCCCCTTGCAGTTAAAGATTACATCCCTTTATATAGGTTAACCTGCCACTCATTTTGTCCAACGAGATTAAGCCATCAATTTGGTCCAATGAAAATGAGCCACTGGGCCCAAAGCTCATCTGATAAAGGTATGTCAGAGCAACTTGGCAAGTTGGTAAGTTGCATTGCAAGTTTTTTTTATTTTATTACCTTAATCCTTATTCCATTTAGGCATTGGGTGGCCCACCTCACATGGGTTAATTTTTGTCCCTCCACAGATAGGGAAACAAAATATTTTCTAGTAAAACCATATTTTCCTTGTGTGGTTCATCTCAGATTTTTGTAAATTGTTTATCCAGAAGTTGTTAGGAATCTGTTTGCTCCTTTTACATTTTGATAGTAGGAACACTAGTTCCTTTCAAATTGCCCTTATTATCATGAAAAAGGAACTCCTTTCTCATGATAAGGCAATGTCTTTGTAATTGACAGATTTCAGCCCATACAGAAGGGACGTAAGAGCAACTGTTGTGGGTTGCCAAAAGGGCTTTCCATTGCCAACTTTTTTTCTAGTGGGCTGATATCACTGAATAAGTAAATAGAAAAGTTTAGGCATACCTCCTCCCCTTGCAGTTAAAGATTACATCCCTTTATATAGGTTAACCTGCCACTCATTTTGTCCAATGAGATTAAGCCATCAATTTGGTCCGATGAAAATGAGCCACTTGGCCCAAAGCTCATCTGATAAAGGTATGTCAGAGCAACTTGGCAAGTTGGTAAGTTGCATTGCAAGTTTTTTTTATTTTATTACCTTAATCCTTATTCCATTTAGGCATTGGGTGGCCCACCTCACATGGGTTAATTTTTGTCCCTCCACAGATAGGGAAACAAAATATTTTCTAGTAAAACCATATTTTCCTTGTGTGGTTCATCTCAGATTTTTGTAAATTGTTTATCCAGAAGTTGTTAGGAATCTGTTTGCTCCTTTTACATTTTGATAGTAGGAACACTAGTTCCTTTCAAATATTTAAAAACTCATTAAAAAACCAAAGAATATGAATTGAAAACTTGAAAATTATTTTTGAAAACTCCAAAACCAAACAGAGTGATTTATACCCTTATAATAAAAATGGAAAAAATGAAACCCTCACACACCCCACTTTATTTTTGTCACCCAATTTTCTCTCTTATTCTGTCACATAGCAGAGACACCAACAACCACCACTACCATTCGCTACCCTACCACAACTCACAACCCAAACCCACAACCATCCACTCCACTCTCTCATCACGACCCTCCAACCAAAAATCCTTCAAAAACCAATGCAAATACATAACTAACTTCAAATCTTGACAAATCCAAAAAACCAATCCTCGCCTAGCACCGCCTACAAAATCCACGCCTACCCACCACAAATCGATGACCACCACCCCTACAATTATACCAAAACCCCCTATCCTTCCACTCTTTCCTCCAAGCCACCACCACCAGCTTCCAACACCTACCATTGCAATCCCTCAATGAATTCATAGAGAAATGGGTGTGGTTAGGGTTAAGGGATTTTTGAGTCATTTCACATTAAAGTTTTATTAAAATTTTGAAACGAACAAAAATAAGGGCAAAATAGTAATTTTCATATATTCTATTAACTCTATTTATTCCTTTATTCTTGAAGGGGAAGTCTTTGTAATTAATACAAAATTGTGGGCTTTACTGTATTTTTGTCAAATCTTAGGGGAGGTTAGAGTAATTTATCCAAAAAACAAATTGAGGTATAAGACCAGTAGTTTCTCATAAAATATGTGGCAGGCTGCTTATTCTATGAGCACTAGATCTCTAGCTATAGTGGAAAAACAACTGCCAAGCGTATAGTTGTCACGGAAAGAACAAGAAAAATTGTCCATCATGAGTCAATTTCTAGTAAAAAGCTGTCTACCAGCTGAACATTGTGCAACGGTCAAGAATTTAAGTGGTGTTTTGTGATCCATTTCAAAGCCAACAATTGCAGAGATCCTTCATGCCTGCAATATTAGCCCATACATGCTTGTAAGCTTCCATAAACTAGCCTGCAACCAATAAGAGTTTGTGTTGAGTCGTATCTTCTAATTGTAAATCAAATGTTTGGCACCTTGATTAATTGATCCTTTATGAAACATTTTTTTAATTTTTTGATGGGTCTATTGCACCTGATCAAAGCAAACTCCACTGTCAAATCATGTTGTAAATGTATTCATTCAATTAATTCCCTTATCATACTTGTCCGTATATCCATTTTTATCATTTTTAATTGGGATGTATGTTGGAATTTATCTGTGTATTTCTTTGTGTTATATATGACAAAGGGCCATAAATGGGAAATTTATAATTAGTTGAGGAGGCATGATTTTCATCTTTATTTATGAGGGATGTCTGACTAGTTCTAGAGGGCAGTGTTTTTAAAGGCTCAAGGCGCACTAAGGCGCTGAAGGTCTCTCAGGGTCTAGGCGCAAGGCGAGGCACGGGCTTTATTGAAGTAAGGCGCACAGTCTTAGTAAAAAATAGAAAAATTAACATAGACTAATCATTCATGGTACTAAGACTATTTTTAAAAATAAAAAGTAATCAAGATTCAAGATAAAATATAGAATAATTCTCAAAGCCATGAAAGTGCATATTACATAACATTTCAATTTTCAAAGATAAAATAATCCACATTCAAAGATAAGCCATGCCGGATCTTTTCTATTACTTTCCGATGTCATTTTCTACACAACAAATTTAATAAATGGAAAATAATTTCAGTGTAATGTAAGTGTGATTAATTGTGTAATGTAATGGAAAATAATGTGTAATGGAAAATTACACATTAGCATAGTGTATTAATTAATGGAAAATTAATTAATACAATGTAATGGAAAATTACACTCAGTGTAATGTAATGTAATGTGTCAATTTAAAAAATAATTAATGTAATGTAATGTAATGCAATGTGTCAATTTAGAAAATAATGTAATGTAAAAAAAAACAGAGACCAATTGAGTTCTTTGTAGCTCAAATGGTAGTGCAATTGTTATGCTTGGCAGAGGCGCGGGTTCAATCCACGCCAACTCCAAAAAGTAAAATGTTTATTTGGTTAACTAAAATTTTATTATCAAAAAAAAAAAAAATAAAAAAAAATAGAGACCAATAGCAGTGTATTAATTAATTATTTGTGAAAAAAAATTTAGTGTATTTTTTTTAGTTAATCAATCAATAAGATAAGTCTTATTTTGTATTTCTATTTATTTTATTTTATTTTATTTTTGTTTTTAATAGAGACTCAAAGGCATAATTGAAAAAAAAAAAAAAAAAAAAAAAAAAAAAACAGAGCAGAGATGATCGAAGAAGCCAGAAATGTCGAAGAAGAAGAAGAAGGAGAGAGACGATCGAAGAAGCCAGAAAAACAAAAAAAAAAAACCGACACCTGGAACGAAGTCGAAGAAAAAGAAGAAGAAGAAGAAGGGGGGAGAGAGAGAGTCAAAGTCGAAGAAGAAGAAGCCGAGAGAGAAAAATAAATAAATAAATAAATAAATAGACGACACAGATTAGGGATTCGAAAACACACCTGGAAGTCATAGTCGAAGTCGTAGCCTAGTCCAAGTCGAAGTCGAATCAAAGTCCAGAGCGCAGCTGGAAGTCGAAGTCAAAGTTGTAGCCCAGTCCAAGTCGAAGTTGAATCGAAGTCGAGAGAGGAAAAGACGACACAGATTAGGGATTTCGTTTCAGTCCTATTGGGGTTGTATTGTATATAAGTTGTAATCCTCTGTGGTTAGAGCCATTCGAACACACACCACAGCCGTTAGATCAAAATTAGGGCGTAAACCATCAATCGTGCCTAGGCGCGAGCCTTGCGCCTCTCTCGCCTTCTTCCAGTCACGCCTAAGGCGCGCGACTTCTTCAACGTGCCTCCCCTGGTACCAATTCAGGCGCACAGGCTGCGCCTCGCTGCGCCTTGCGCCTAGGCGCGCTTTTCACAACACTGCTAGAGGGATTGGGTATAGATGTCAGTGTTGTCAATCTACCAGTCAAACTGATATATCTGTGCTAAAAAGTATGAATCTGCATCCCGTGTAATAAGTGATGTAAATCACTTAAGAAAGTAGCGTGCAACACCCCGACACCCTCAATTATTAGCGAATATCACTTTGACCTCCTCGTCTATGAACTCGTCCATTTTGACCTCCTCAACTATGAAAATGTATTACTTTCACCCCAACTAGACCACATTCAAAACGGGTGTATTTGTACGATTTTCATACTTAATGGGGTCAATATGTATGAGTTCATAAATGAGGGAGTTAAAATGATATTTGCTAATAGTTGAGGAAGTAGTGTAATTAAGCTTAAATATGATAGATAATTTTATATATGTATATATGTATAAAAATATACACAATGATTAAAATGAATTGTGCCTCGGGATATAATCTGGTGGGTGTTAGAGAAGAAAGGGGTGACAATGTCACATTGATGTGATTAAGGATATGTATGAAGGTGTGGTGACCACTATTAGATCGTTGGCTGGAGAGATAAGTGAATTTCCAATTACTATAAGGTTACCTTAAGTCCGTATCTTTTTGTTTTAGTTATGGATGAGTTGACGAGAAATATTCAGGATGATGTGTCATGGTGTATACTTTTTGCAGATGATATCATGTTAGTGGATGAGACTAGAGAAGGAGTTAGCACTAAGTTAGAGACTTGGAGAGAAGCACTTGAATCTAAAGGATTTAGGATAAGCAAAACTAAGGCATAGTACATGAAGTGTAATTTTAGTAACAGTAACAATGGAAATAGAGGATAAGTGAATAGAGATATGAATCTCCTTAATTTAACTAACGATATAGTCTTGGATAGAGTCGAATGGAGAAGAAAGATTCATGTAGCCGATCCCATTTGATAGGACTTAAGGCTTGGTTTGGTTTGGTTTGGATTAAAATGAATTATTTTTCCCAATATAACTAAATTGTATATATATGTATATAATAAAACCACTTAATTCAATATAATTAATTGGTTTGTTTTTTGTTTCTTGATAGAGGTGAAATGTTGTCATTTTTTGCATTATGCAAACAAAAACAAAACTAAATTGCAATGAATCTTATTGAATCGCAATGGATGGTGGTGAAACGTAAACTGAATCACGTGGTTTACTTATTTTTCAATTCAATAATACGATTCGAATTGTTTTGGTTGAAAATAGAATGGAATAGTTGCTAGTCAAATCATGTTTGTTTTTTTTTTTTGTGGCAATTAGCATGTGAATGTCAGGCACCTATTTTTAGGAAATTTGAGAAGCCCACCAACGCACTGCAAATCCGGCCTAATTCGGAGAAATTCCAAAGTCCACATACCTAATAATAGGGTCTAAAATATATTATTTAGAACTCATACCCACTTAAAAGCTTAAGCCCATAAGTGGAGAACCCATCTAATGTATTGAGGCTGTCTCTTTTGCCCTTTATCTGATGTGAGACTCTATCTTCACAAATGCTCCAACAATCTCTCCCTCATGTGTGAACCAAACATTGGGCCTCTCTTTGCTCCCCTCGAGTCTTGATCTATCAAGAGCAAGTTCATTATAGATTATACGAACTCTCCCTTGATCTATAACTCTCCAACATTGAGTACAACTTGGGCCACCCGCACACACTGCATCGTGAGTCACCATGCTCCATTGAGAGTAACCATATTCCATTGAGAGCCACCTTGTCGCGGTCCAACCTTGCTACATGCACTAGGAATTTTTTTTGCTCTATCTAGAGTTTTTGTGCAAACCCAAGCCCAACAACATCGATGCTCCAAGAGAGCCCACCTATAGATCACTAGCCATTGGCTTTGATACCAGTTGTCAGGGAATTTGAGGAGTCCACAAGCACACTGCAAATCCGGCCCAATTTGGAGAAATCCCAGAGTCCACATACCTAACAATAGGGCCTAACATACATTATTTGGAACTCATACCCACTTAAAAGCTTAGGCCCATAAGTGGAGAACTTATCTAATGTATATTAAGACCCATTTCTTTTACTCTTTATCTGATGTGGAACTCTACCTTCACATGCTCCAACACCTATATCATATTCACCATGGAGAATGTGAAATGTCCAACAAAACGTAGTTAAAATATGAAATTTTATATGGAAATGTGCACTTATATTTTTCTATAATTTATCTAAAAAAGATAGTATTGCTTAGATGTTTTAAGGAATAAACTCAAATAATCTTAGTTTAGTCTTGCCTAAAGTATTAGGAACCAGCTAGATGACTCCCACATCACCAATCCACTTCCTTCGATCCCAAACTTAGACTAAATCACATGATACCTTGTTTCCTGTTAGTAGTTGAGTTGTTTTGGACTCCTTTTCATTGGTATTACCCTTATTGTGACTGTTTGCTGTTTTTATTTTTATTTTTTGGTTTTAAACCTTAAAAAGAGTGTCAAATGTTGAATTGTAACACAACAATTAAAACTTAAGTACAAAACACTAGTATACAACCACACACTAATATTCTTCATTTATTCACTCACACTCAAAACTTATACTATACAACAAATACACTAGGACACCACTTTTTATAATCACACAAGACATTCAAGCACTCACACTTGGACTTTGCCTCTTCCTTACACACATAATGGAGATCCAAATGTCTCCTATTTATACTAGTACACACCAAACTTCAACCATACATTGACTTAGGTAAAATTAGTGGTTGGTAAATGGTGAAGTTTGAGTAGGTAAAATGAGTGGTTGGTAAATGATGAAATTTGGGTAGTTAAAATGAGTGATGAGGAATTTACTTCTAGAACATTCAATTGTAGTAGAGAGAGAGAGCTCTCAACATCAAACCTTCTCATAGTACCACAATTAGATATTTTGGAACAACCTTTCCCCATTGGTTTGTTGCCATAAAGTTCTAACCAATTTTCAAGTCCTTAATAACATTTTTTTTTTTAGAAGCATCTGGAATTTTTTTTTTAATTTTTAAAAACAATAGCATGCTCTTGTGTTCCTTTATTGTTTCTTTTTTGTAAACACTAATGTTTGTAATTTTTTTGGTTTTTGTTTTTGGACAACTACTAGGTTGTTGAAGCTCACTCTGTGGGGTAGCTTAGGAGGGAGGTGAAGACGCTGCATCCTACACGGAGACATTGATGACGAGAACAACAGGTTTGGGAAGTCCACCATCATCGTCTTCACCACCATTGCGTCGATCATGTTCAAGATTCCAACAGTCATCATCATCATTGCAACGGTGGCAACGGTCATGGTCTCCACGATCCGCATCATCACCATCGAGCAGTCAACGATCACGGTCTCGATTATGGCCCCCAGTAGCCTCCTCATCTAGACCCCCAATAGCACCATTACCAATATCATCAGAGGCAACAACTGCAGCAGTGGAAGAAACAAAGGCTCTGTACATGTTCTTCACATACTCATCAGGTCCAATTAATTATTGTCTGTACGCCATCAATATGCCTAATCCTGTTCTTCCTCTTCCTCCATTGCAACCTTGCAATCAGTTCAGAGAATTGGAGAAGACTATTTATCCCATCCTTGAATTTCTATTTGGAGAATACCCAAAATTTATGTGTTGCATTGAATTAGACATGAAGTTGTACTTTTTGGGGGGCTGACGAAGTTGTCATGCCGAGAGACAGAGGTCAAAAAGGAAGGATTGGGATCTCAATGACACTTACCCGCCAGATGTCCATGTTCTCAATACCACCCCCATCTCCACCAACACTATCGTTACCAGTTACCGTCCGTTTGAGTTGTTGAGGAAGGGCACTGCAATGATTTGTGGGAAGCCAAATCCTTATGCATTTGTGGCTCACAAGAAGATCTATGCCATTGCAACTAGTATGCGGTTCGATTACAAATTGATGAATCTATTACGATTTGAAGTCTTTGACTTGGACTCTAATAAGTGGTCAATCCTCCCTGAACCCCCTATGAACAAGAAACTCACTGGTCCTGCTCTGGTTGACAGAAGGGTCTTCATATTAACCTTGGAATGTATGGGTTCGGTTCTCAAAGTATTGTCGGGTCCTGCCTTATTTTGACAGGAGTGCTGTGTTTGTAGGGGATTCCCTCTATTCCATTTACAATTACACCCTTGCTGCATTTGGACCGACCTCAGAGTCCGAGTTAGAGGCTAAAGCTAAAGGATTGTTTGACCGTATGGCACTGCTGTCCTCAGATGTAGGTGATGCTATTGAGGATAATCTTTGAGTAAAATGTCCTTTGGCTTACCTAGTTCATTTGGGAAATCGAATTTTCTATTATGTCTCTATTGGCAGCCTTCCGGACCCTAAAATCCCTGACCACTTAGACTATGGAGATACTGAAAAGCGTAAAATTAGCATCATTACCTTTGAGGTTCTCAGGGAAACCTGTACTGAATCTTCTAATGAAGTAGACAAAACTTTCGTCCAGTCAAAATTGTTGCGCACGCACAATTTGTTGCCAGAAGCAAATGTGGTGCTGTTGTTGATATTGGTTTTCTTCGAGGCCGCTTCTTAATTTCTACTGTAAGCCCCTTTTGCTTCTTTTAACTCCATTCTTGTTTAACATGCACAATTTGCTCCCTTATATGCTTTTTCCTTGGTAGAGGAAAAAAATGATTTTTGTTTACTTTTATTTATTTGTTAAGGTTCAACTATACTTTGAGACACACTTGTAGTAGACATATGTGAAGAGGATTTCAGATGTTGCGACCACTATAATGGTGCTACTCTTGATTTGTATGATCAAACAATAGAACTTAAGTTGGCATTATCCTCCAGACTCTGAGACGCAGTATTGGGTGTGGTATAAGGGTTGAGGCATGCAATTAAACATGTGCTGCCTAGTGCCTGCAGCTGTGACCAAGATGGAGAAAATCATATTTTTGTTCACTATAAGTTCCAGTTCATTATTTCTGAACATGTTCCCTGCCTGAACAGATGGTAATAGGTGTTTTTTGTTTATATTTATGTAGCCTATTCCCTGTCTTGACCTCCAATTTATGCACAAGCTTGATTTGAAGGTAAAATGAGTCCATTTTAAGCTTAAAATCACTGTTCGTTTGGTAAGTGAGCCGAGCTTGAACATCCTGTTTTTTTGTGGTTCAATATAGTCTGCTCAATTAACTGGATTTCATATGGATAAGGCTATATGTCACCTATAAATAACAATCCAATGGAATCTTTTACATGACTAGAACATTGATACCAAAGCAGGAATATAGTAGAGGTATTCATACTAAATATGAATCAAGGAGGTTACATTATAGCCTTGCTTTTTTTTTTTCTTTTTTGAGGCAGTCATATAGTTTGTATGTATCAATTGACCAGGATTAACTCTCGAGCAAGACATTAATACCCGTCATACAATTCTGGCTAAAGTTTTCTTTCGTATTGAGATGAGCCAGGACAGATTTATATTAGATTGCTATTTGTAATGCGGTTTGTAGTTTGTTCTAGCTAGTAAATATTGGTTTATATGATTGATAGCTGTTATTTTTTCAAGTTAACTTGTAGTTTGTTCTAGCTAGTAAATATTGGTTTATATATGATTGATAGCTGTTATTTTTTCAAGTTAACTTGACCCTTTTTGGTTTACAGGATTTTTAGATGTCACTTTTTTTATTATACCTTCAGGCTTTTGTTTTTATTCGATCCATTTCTCATGCGGTAAATAGGATTTTTGATTATGATTAGTAGAGAAACATGTGTGTTGCATGTGGATTTGATAGTAAGGAAATAATTTAATCAACATAGGAAGACTTGAGTATTCAAATAGTTTTGTTAATTTGGATAATTTTGCATCTTAATTGCACTTTTAGAAA
Organism: Camellia granthamiana; assembly: GCA_036172215.1. NCBI lineage: Eukaryota > Viridiplantae > Streptophyta > Magnoliopsida > Ericales > Theaceae > Camellia > Camellia granthamiana. Next base: position 47,191,144 of record CM069912.1, on the reverse strand, counting down.
TTGTTAAAATTTTCTTTTACATTGTTTGTTAACCTTATAACCGCAAGTAATGACACCAAGTGGACAGATTGTTAATGCCACAAATGGCTTTATGGCACTACAGATAATGGCTGACCATTTTAGAATTCCTTAAGCGGTATAAATTTTAGTTTCTCATACCCAACAAAAGTCCTTTTGTGAAGATTAGAAATAGACAGTAAAGGAGTGCATACTCCCATAACAGCAGAACGAGGTCACACATTGACAAAGTGAGACACTGACCATCTAAAGGTATCCCACTTAGGCCTTTGAACATAATCTAATACAATAAATGAATTCCTCAACAACTACAAAGAGGGTCAAGGTAATTAGGGTAGATGTTACTAACATAATCGCACACCAATGCAGTCAAATGCCCTGCACAACCATAAATATGGCTATAAAACAAAACAGATTTTCCGGTCCAAGTATCCATCACAATCTCAAAAGCCCCAGGCAAGAAGCAATGGTGACTCCGTCAGACAACAATCAACTTTGAAAATATCCCAGCATCAGACCTGCAGATTTATAGCACTGGTGAAAACCATTTGATGAATAGCAATGACAATGGTTAGAATTAATAATAGAAGCTCAATCAACTAGCAGTGCTAAATTTGAAACATCATGTAATTGAATAGAAGAAGAATTTATAGTTTTCTCAAAACTCCATCAGACAGCAACCAAGTCAAAAAGTATCTTAACATCATTAGGCCTGCAGATTTATAGCACCACCAACGAAACCCATTGAGGAGTAACAACTACAACCTAACCAATTTTCTTAGCCAGTGGAAATAAAATGTCCTCCCTCTACCAGTTTTGATTGGGAATATCTCTCATCTATTGATCAAAATATGTAGGATCCAAAGAGGAATCTTTTCCATACACTTGATTGACCATCAACTGATATATATTCTAAAGTTGTTCCAACGGAATTGACCATTAACCAAAAATGCATACTACAAAAGGTAAACGTCAGTTTCATTGGTTTCATTGTCATTGTAAATACTTAACAGGCAGTCGAATTTTCACCTCTCGAAGAGACTAAAATCTTCACACATCTTAGGGCGAACAACAATGATGGTTTTTTTTCATTTTATTTATATATTTTTTTAATTAGATGATTGCTGAAACTTAATTTGCAAACCAAGATGGGTCCCATTAAATGATTTTCTTTTATAAGAACCTTGTCAAGATTGACCATATAGTTTTAAGATATCCAAGTGATACTTTGGATAAGAAAATGAGGTATGCATTAGTTTTTCTTACCAATGTATAGGTATGTATTAGTTTTTCTTTTTTGGTTGCCTTATCAATGTATACGTAATTCCACTACCCTTTCATTTTATTTTACCTTGAGAAATCCAAAATCCAAACACAGCATTAAGTTCTAAAAATGTCTGTAATAAACTACTCCATATAGCATTGTTGCATTGCATCTGATATATTTTATTATTATTAGAGTTGTCTAATCATTTTTGGGTCATAGCTCATAGGTATGAAATTGGTAGGGTTTGCATAAAGGGTCCAGTGAAAAATGAGTTAGGTTTGTCACAAATAGTTGGTTAATTAAGCCACAAGGCATCATCTTTGAGAGCTTTTGAAACCAAGGCCTATTCAACACAGGTGTGGAGTTGTTTTACAAGTACAGTCTTGTACTTCTCCATCCCATTTTGTTTGTCCTTTTCATTTTGGGATGTCCCAAAAGATTGTCCACTTGGAAAAGTTTAAGCATAAAGTTTGTTTCAAAATTATCTCTCATAAATAGTTATTTGTATATTTGAAAGTGGGAAATAAAGGGGCAGTTGTTGGAAATAGTACCTTTGATTTTGAATTCCAATCCATTTTTTGCATGTCCTTTCAAAAAGTTAGAATTTCCAAAATGGACAAACAAGTGGGATGGAGAGAGTAATATTGTCCCTTTTCCATCCATTCCTTGCATGAACAAAAAAAAAAAAACACAACTCAAGTCTTTTCGGGGGTGTGCAAATAGAACCTCTCTTGATGTCTTTCTTATTCTAATGTTGTCTATGGTTATATTATCCAATTAAATGACTCCTTGTGAGGTCTTGTGCGCTCTATTAATAAATGAGATCACTATTTGTAATGCAGTTTGTTCTATCTAGTAAATCTTGGTTTATATGATTGATAGCTGTTATTTTTTCAAGTTTAACTTGATTTTTTTAAAAAAAATTATATACGGGATTTGCTAATGTCAATTTTCTGATATTTCTTGAGTCATTTATTCTTCAGTTGGTGGCTCTGTTACAACAATTTTCTTTTCTTTTCTTTTCAATCCATTTCTCATGCAGAAAGGACGATGTTTGATTTGACTAAAAGAGAAACAAGTGTGTTGAATGTGGATTTGATCAAATATGGAAATAATTTAATCAAATTAGGAAGATTTAATATTCAAACAATTTGTTTGTTTGGATAACTATGCATTCTAGTAATTGTCAAATTTCTTTTGCATCATTTTCTAAGCTTATACTACAAGTAAAGACACTGAGAGTACAGATTGTTAATGCCACAAATGGCTTTAGGATTTAGTTGGTGGCTGGATTACATCAATTTTCTTTTCTATTAGATCCATATCTCATGCAGGAAAGAGGACGTTTGATTATAATATTAATGTGGTTTATAAGTGATAATGCAATACGGTCAATGGGAGATGGGTCAGACTGATCCACGTGCTCTATGGGTCTTCTGGCCTTCGTCTTCTTGGAGCACCCCTGCAAAAAGGTCCAATGAGAAGGTACCAACATTGGAGTGGTTCCTCCCTGTGGACTCTTCGATAGTTAAGTTAGACAGGAAGTGATCGGAAGAAGAGTGAGTAGAGAAAGTTGAGAGTCGAGAGAGAGAAGAAGAAAAGAGAGTATTACTTGTTGTCTTTAACGTTCTTCACAGGCTTCTTTATATCTTTTACTAATCATTTTCTTGTCCATTCAAGCTGTTTATTGGCCGAAAGTCTGTGGTCTACTCGTCGTCAGTCATGGCAGTTTCACCATACCAGGGAACGAGAAGTCTTGTTGCATTTAATGCCATGACAGCCTCGTTTAATGCTTGATATCTGGGCTTAATAACTCTGTAGGATTTTTGTTTGTCACGTGGCTAACTCCCTATCTAACGGATGTCTAAATGCCACAGAGCCTGAACCAGTGCGGGTTCTTCGGTGGGCTTCTTGTTGAGTTTCACCTACTGGGTCATAACTAAATGATCGTTTGGGCCACCCATGACAATTGTGGGTTGGGCTGTCTTAGGCCATGTGGGTCATGCCCATCAGTAGTCCCCCATTCCGAGCGCAGCTTTAGTCCAGCAAAGGGAATAAGAAAGGTGAAGGAAGTCTCCCAAGTCGCCAAAGATGAGACCGAGCGAGTAAGAGGATGGGCGAGGATGGATGGTTGTCTTTGCGATTGATCGTCGAGATGGCCGATCGTAAAGGTGGGCGACCGTCGAGGTGGCTGATCATCAAGGTGACCGACCGTCAGTGAAAGTAGTCAACTGTTGAGGTGGCCGATCATCAAGGTGACCGATTCTTGAGAACAGCAGGCACAACTACTGGAATGGTGGGTTCATGGGTACCAAGAGTACCAGATTGGTTTGTTATGCAAAACAAACCTAAAAGGATACCAACCCTGCTGAGAGCCTTTGTAGGCAAGGACAGAATGGTCAAGCCTCCATTGGTGGCTCCAAACAACTGGGTCCTGCTCAAAAATCCAAAGAAAAAAGAACCAGATATGGTTCTTGTGATTTCTAGATCTCAGAGGAAAAAGATCCAACTGAGGTTTACTCAATATCAGAAGGATCTAAAGGAAGCTGGTTGGTGCAACTAGGAGGTCAATTGGGAGAAGGGAAAGTTCGAAGCCTAATCCCACGGTCAACAGAAGTCAAACCAGCAGAGAAAAATTGGCTGAGGTTCATGCTAAACTAAAATTCAACGAAAAATCAAGTTTGGCAAGCCTCGAAAGGGCCTTATTGGAAAGTGATGATGAGAGAGAGAAATGACAAAACTGAGCCTGACCAGGAGAGGATATTGGCTGAGGAGGAGATGTTCGAAGCCTTTATGGCTGAGCAAAAAGAGTTTGTATTCATGGCAGACCAACAACAGGTTATTACAAAGGAGCCTGTTAACTTAGAGGTTCCAGAGTACAACATGGAAGATGCATCTCAGACATTGATTCAGACCAACACAGAGGGGGAATAAGTGCAGTCCGTGGTACAGTTTGGCTCATTTCCTCCAATGCCAATCAACATGGTCTATGTACTGCCACAGGAGTTTAGAGCTGAAGAAGGGAATCAGGAGGGTCAGGAAAATGATCATATAGAAGTTTCTAGTGAAGAGTCATAAACCAACATGATCCAGGGTAAGTCTGAAGTGGCCAAACCCATGGAAAGTGATGAAGAGAATGAAGAGGTGAGTATTGTTACCCTGTCATATCCCTTCAAATATCCCACAGTATCTATGACTCGGCATGTTATGCCTTGTATATCAAGGCATATTTCGATGGATAGAAATGAACAGGGTGCTGGTGGATAACGAGGTAGCAGTGAATTTGCTTCCTCATTCATCCTTGAGGAATTTGGGTAAGAGGAACCCAGACTAATCCTAACAAGCACAACTATTGCTGGTTTTTGCTCGGGATAAATAGTTGGCTCAAGGCATATTGCCCATTAACCTGAGTGGGGACACGAGACTGCATGACTGCCTTCTTTGTAATAGATAGCAATGCTAAGTATAATGCCTTGATCAAGATTGGATCCACACTAACAAATGTGTGCCTTCATCCCTGTATCAAAAAGTGATGATAGCCCTAAGTAATGGGGAGACAGAAGAGATAAATACAGACCCATAGCCCCTTCGTTGCATGTGCAGATTTCGCAGAAGCAAAGTTGTATATTGAGGGAGTGGTTCCACTTAGTGAGCTAAGGATGTAGCAGTCGAATCAACGGTTGATGAGGATGTGACACATCTAAAACACTTAGTTCAAGAAAGTGCTGACGATGAGTACAACATCAAGGACACCAATAATGCCTGGTTATAGGCAGGAGGAACAAGAAGACAGACCATTGGCTTTAGTCAAATTCTTCACATTGGACATTGATGCAATAGTGCAGAAAGTCCAGGAAGAAGAATAGGAAGTCATGATGCTTGGTTGCAGACATGAGCAATAGGAAGCCAAATCATTGGCTCTGACTAAGTGTTGCGCATTGGACATTGAGACTAAAGTCTAGGAAATCCAGGAAGAAGCTTTATAGAGAGATTTTGTCTATGAAGAGGAAAATAAGGAAGTTGAACCAGGATGGGTTTGTAGCAGATCAAGAGGAAAAGAGTGTTTTGAAGCTAGATGAAGATGAAGGAGAAGCATCGCAAGTACTCAGATGCAAGACCCCTTGGGAGGAGGTTAATTAGGAGAGGTTTCAATACAACAACTTACCTACATCAGTGCTTGGTTGGATCCCATTGCTAGGGACCAGTTATTGGCTGTTCTGAAACAGTTTAAGGACTGTTTTGCTTGGTCATACAATGATCTACCTGGATTGGATAGGTCATTGGTGGAGCATAGACTTCCAGTCAAGTCGAACTTTAAGCCATACAAGCAAAGACCTAGACAAATGAGTCCTGAAGTGGTTAGAAAGTAAAGGAGGAGATTGCTAGGCTCCTTAAAGCAGGATTTATTAGAACAGCTAGATATGTTAAGTGGCTATCTAATAATTGTTTTAGTGATCAAGAAGAATGGCAAACTAAGGGTATGCATTGACTTTCGAAATCTGAATTTGGCAACTCCAAATGATGAGTACCCTATGCCAATAGTTGATTTATTGGTGGACAGTTCAGCAGGACATAAAGTTTTGTCTATGATGGATGGGCATTCTGGCTATAATCAGATATGCATAGTTGAGGAGAATGTCCACAAGATAGCTTTTAGGTGTCCTAGAAACATTGGAACCTTCGAATGGTTAAGATGCCGTTTGGATTGAAGAATGCTAGAGCAACATATCAAAGGGCAATGAACACTATCTTCCGTGATCTTATTGGAGGATACTTGGAATTTTATATTAATGATGTTGTTGTAAATCTCAGTCCATGGAAGAATATTTAGTCCATCTGACAACAGTCTTCGAAAGGATGAGGAAATTCAAGCTAAAGCTCAATCCACTCAATTGTGCTTTTGGTGTATCAGTTGAAAACTTCTTGGGGTATGTGGTGCACAAGAAATGAATACAGATTGATCAGAACAAAGCCAAAGCCATCATTGAGGCTAAACCTCCATCAAGTAAGAAAGAATTGCAAAGCTTTCTTGGTCAAGTTAACTTTCTTCGAAGGTTTATTTCTAATACTGTTGGGAAATTAAAGTTTTTCTTCTCTATTAAAGTTAAAAGATGAAGAAGAGTTCGCATAGACAACAGAGCATCAAGCTGCTTTCGAAGGGAGAAAGACCTATTTGCCAAAGCTCCAGTACTGATGCCACGAAGGAAGGACAAACCCTCGAAGTTATACATTGCTGCAGTTGAAGAATCATTGTGAGTTTTCTTGGCTCAAGACAATAAAGAAGGCAAAGAGCAAGCAGTCTATTACCTTAGTAGATTTTAAACTCTTGTGAATGTAAATACTCAGTTGTAGAGAAGCCATGTTTAGCCTTGTATTTTTGCAGCAATGAAATTAAGATATTATCTTTTACCTACTGTTGTCTTGGTAATTGCAACCACAAATTTGGTTAAATATATGTTATCTAGACCTATATTAAGAGGAAGAATTGGCAAATAAATTTTAGCTTTGTCAGAAATTCCACTTAGAATTTGTTTCCCAAAAGGCGGTAGAAGGTCAGGTATTGGGCAATTTCTTAGCTGATCATCCATGTCAAGCAGAGAGTTAGGAAATAATAGATCTTGACGCAGCTGATTTAGAACCATGACATATGTGGTTCGATAATGGTCTTGTTGGGATTGGTGTTGTAATCAAGTTACCACAAGATGCAGAAACCACACATGGTTTAAGTTGATGAAACCACTTGTTCTAATAATCAAGCTGAGTATGAAGCTTTGGTTATGGGACTTGAAATACTTATTGGTTTTATAGGCTCATGAAGTTGACATATTGGAGATTCTTAGTTGGTGATTAATCAAGTAAAAGGAGTCTTTAAATGTCAAAGTGCAAGCTTATTATCATACTATGTTGTTTCTGAACATTTGCTCTCCCAATTCTAAGTGCAAATGTAACTCATATCCCAAGATTCATGAATCAAAAGGCCAATGATATGGCTCAGAAGGCTTCGAATTTCAAAAGAAGAGATATTTCTCAAGTAGATACGAGTCAAACAACATATTAGAAGCTGATATTACCGTTAGCAGAAAGGGGTTAATTGGTAGAAGCTAATCAAAATGACTTGGAAGAACAAAATTGGAGACATCCAATTATTTAGTATCTAACTGGTCCTTCTTTGAAGGCCAGTAGAAAGCTTAAACTACCATCAATGCAATTCATAGTATATGGGAATGCTGTTATAAAAGAGGAGCAGATGGTCTTTTGTTGGAATGCTTAGGACCAAGAGAGGCATTGACTGCCATGGTTAAGGTGCATGAAGTATTTGTAGTGCTCATCAGCCTAGTGTTAAGAAGAGATGGTTGCTTCGAAGGCATTCTTATTATTGGCCAACCATTCTGAAGGATTGCAAGAGTATGCAAAAGGTTGTCAAGCATGTCAGAGGCATGCATGGTCCAATAGCTAATTGAAATGGTAAAATAATCTCATTATCCAACAACAAAGAAAGGCACCAAACAATTTGCAAAAAAAAAACTAATATAAAAACCAAACAAATAAACAACAGTTTGAAATCAATTTTTTGAACGAATTAGAAAACCAAAGTATCTTATGTTTTACAAAAACTAGTAGGATCTGTCAATAAAGAAACCAGTAGGAAATTCTGTCATCATACATAGAAACTAAGTTACTTAGTCTTTTATAGAATTCCACTAGAAATAGCGGGAATATGTCGCCAATCATCTTCCCAACATACTGCTCGTTCGAGTAATATTATTTCACTGCTTCATCAATGTACATCTTCTTTCCAAATTGGTCCTTGTCACTGATATGACGAAGAAAGTCTCACAAAGCGTAGCAAGTCAATTGACCATTTATAGTAGACATTTGCTTTTGGATGTTTGATTAGCTTTTCGAACGGAGTATTGGCCGGAATTTTAGTTTGCAATCAGTTGCACAAGATACAACTCGTATTGCCGCATCTATTGTAACTGAAACACTATTAAGCATCATCCCTTTATGCCTGCATTACCCTTGTATGTACTAATTCCAACCTTTCCAAAGAAATGAAGTTTTGATTGCCAATGCCATAAAGATGGATGACTTGCAATGAACCATTGCACGCCACTGATAGTTTTATTACAAGAATTATCTACCATCAACATATGAAGATGTTTCAAGTCCTCCACAACTTTAAGATTTTCAACATTAAGTATCTTGTCAAAAATGACAGTGCACAAGTCAGCCATATCTTGTTTAATCCCTTCATTGACAACACTACCATCAAACTCGACTTGACTTTATAGTTGTGTTTGGTTTAGATGACCTATATAGGAGGATAACTTCGACCGTTCCAGTCTCCTCACCCACATAGTTTCTAACGAATCGAAGACCATAATTTTCAATACAATCTAAGGATCCATGAAATTCTTTTTTACCATGAAGATCACACACTTAAAATCATTCCCCGTAGCACTCTTCTCAAATCATCATTAGGACAATACTCACCCCACTATCTACAAATTGGACACCACAAGTCTGTCTGCCCCCATAACCACTCATCCAAAGTGTAATCAAATGCTTCAAAATTTAAAAAAAAATTACATTCATTGAATTTTTTAACAGTCTAAGGTGTCATAGAGGGTGAAGAACATATTTCATAAAAACTCTTGTTGACATTACATTCTTGTGTAATGTCAAACTCTACTTGTTTAGTAGAGGTGGGACAACCACAAGATAGTTTTAGCATTTTAGGCTCCCGGCTAATTTTATCAATTTTCCCTTGGCTAGCCTCACCATATTCCTTTTACCACATTTTTCATCAATTTGTTCTTCATGAGATAAATCACACACATCTCATGTTCTTTTTCTATGTTCTTTTCTTTAGGATAATCAGGCTGAGTTGTCTCAGAAGTGGAGCCTTTCTTTGGTGGTGGTGTCTTCTTATGAGAGTCTTTCTTCTTTGATGGCATTGTTTGAGACACTGAAAAACAACACGGAAACCAACTAGACAAAAGCATAAAATCAGCACTTCATTTAAGCCAAGAAAAAATCAGAATAGAAATGCAATAGAACAAAAATCAGAACAAAAAAAAAAAAAAAAATCAGCACTCCAATAGAACTAAAAAATAGAACAAAATATATCTAACTATTTTTTTTTTTTTCCCTCTTAAATATGCTAAAAACATAAAAGTAAATCTATATCTAATAGTCAACTAAGATTAACAAAAAACAAAGTATCATGAGAATTGCATTGCATGGAAAGAATATAAGGATCATTGCAGGCTCGGCTCGGCCCAACAATCGGGCCTAATCTAGTCATTCCAAGTCCACTCCTAAGAGAACTTCTAAATATCAAGCCTGCCCATTTAACCGCTCTATATGAGTTTTTTTTTTGTTGGGTTTCAGAATACTAGTAAATAAATTTGATCATTTAATAATTAATTGAATTTGGACAGTTAATAAAATTTAGTTGTAAATATTTTTTGAATTTCAAGTCTTCAATTCTTAGGTTACCAAAATATTTTGGAGAATAATTAAAAGAGGAGCAGATGGTCTTCTGTTGGAATGCTTAGGACCAAAAGAAGCATTGACTGCCATGGTTGAGGTGCATGAAGGTATTTGCGGTGCTCATCAATCTGGTGTTAAGATGAGATGGTTGCTTTGAAGGTATTCTTATTCATTGTTCAACTATCCTTAAGGATTGCATAGAGTATGCAAATGGTTGCCAAGCATGTCAGAGGCATGGCATGTTAAGGCATGTTCCAATAGTTGATCTACATGCAATGGTGAAGCCTTGGCCATTTAGAGGGTGGGCAATGGGCATGATAGGAAAAATTTACCCACCTATTTCGAAGCAACATTGTTTCATTCTAGTGGCCAGAGACTACCTTACCAAGTGGGTTGAAGCTAAGCCTTCTAACTGTGGACAATGGGACTGTGTTTGATGGAAAGCTAGTAAAGCTTTCACAGCATAATATGGAATTAGCCATGTCAACTCAAACCTCTATTATGCACAAGCAAATGGTCAGGCAGAGTCATCTAACAAATCCTTGAAAAAGGGGATACAGAAGGTTGTGGAAGACAATCCTAGAGATTGGCACAACTTCTTGTTAGATGTTTTGTGGGCATATAGAACTTCCCAAAGATTAAGTATAGGAATTACTATCTATGCCTTGGTGTATGGGCATGATGCAGTACTTCCTATGGAGATTAATATTAAGTTCTTAAAGGTAAAATGCCAAGACCATCTAAGTGTTGATCAATATTATCAAAGCATGCATCTAAAGTTAGAAGGTATGGATGAAGCCATAATTTTGATATTAAATAATATCCTTTTACAAAAAAAAAAAAAAAAAAAAAAAAAAGGCAGCCAAAAGTTATAATAAAAAGGTTCAACACATCAGCTTTGATGATGGAGACTTGGCTTGGAAACTTCTGATAGGAATTAAAAGTCAAAAGTTTGGCAAATGATCACCTAATTGAGAGGGACCATACCAAGTCTATAGAGTCTTGCCTGGAGGAGCCTACCATTTGAGAAATTTAAATGGATATGTGCATCCCAAGAAAATTAATGAAAAATATTTAAAACCTTATTACCCAACCATATGGGAAACACAAGTCTAAAATACTATATGGAAACATTAAGTAAAGACAACAAACACTTGGAACATGCTTTAGCATGCCATGCCTTTGACAGGCTTGGCAACCCGTTGCATACTCTATGCAATCCTTAAGGATGGTTGGCCAACAATAATAATGCCTTCGAAGCAACCATCTCATCTTAAATACCAGGTTGATGATAACTGCAAATACCTTCATGCACCTCAGCCATGGCAATCAATGCCTCTTTTGGTCCTAAGCATTCCAACAGAAGACCATCTGCTCCTCTTTTAGTTATTCTCCAAGATATTTTGGTAACCTAAGAATTAAAGGCTTGAAATTCAAAAAATATTTACAATTAAATTTTATTAACTGTCCAAATTCATCTAATTATTAAATGATCAAATTTATTTAATGGTATTCTGAAACCAAAAAAAAAAAAGAATTAATGGGCGGGCTTGATATTTAGAAGTTCTCTTAGGAGTGGACTCGGAATGACTAGATGAGGTCTGATTGTCGGGCCGAGCAGAGCTTGCGATGATCCTTATATTCTTTCCATGCAATGCAATTCTCATGATACTTTGTTTTTTGTTAATCTTGGTTAACTATTAGATATAGATTTACTTTTTTGTTTTTAGCATATTTAAGAGAAAAAAAAAAAAAAAGTTAGATATATTGTGTTCTATTTTTGAGTTCTGTTGGAGTGTTGATTTTTTTATTTTTTATTTTTTATTTTTGGTTTTGATTTTTGTTCTATTGCATTTCTGTTCTGATTTGTTCTTGGCTTAAATGAAGTGCTGATTTTTACTCATGTTTTTATGTTTTTGTCTGGTTGGTTTCCGTGTTGTTTTTCAATGTCTCAAACAATGCCATCAAAGAAGAAAGGCTCTCATAAGAAGACACCACCACCAAAGAAAGGCTCCACTTCTGAGACAACTCAACCTGATTATCATAAAGAAAAAAACACAGAAAAAAAAAAAAAAATGAGAATGTATGTGATTTATCTCAGGAAGAACAAATTGATGAAAAATGTGGTAAAAGGAACATGGTGAGGCTAGCCAAGGGAAAATTGATAAAATTAGCCGGGAGTCTCAAATGCTGAAACTATCTTGTGGTCGTCCGACCTCTACTAAACAAGTAGAGTTTGACATTACACAAGAATGTAATGTCAACAAGAGTTTTTATGAAATATGTTCTTCACCCTCCATGACACCTTACACTGTTAAAAAATTCAATGAGTATAATTTTTTTGAAAGTTTTGAAGCATTTGATTATACTTTGGATGAGTGGTTATGTGGGTAGATAGACTTGTGGTGTCCAATTTATAGATTGTGGAGTGAGTATTGTCCTAATGATGATTTGAGAAGAGTGCTACAGGAATGATTTTAAGCATGTAATCTTCATGATAAAAAAGAATTCCATGGATCCTTAGATTGTATTGAAAATTATGGTCTTCGATTCGTTAGAAACTATGCGGGTGAGGAGGAGATTGGAACGGTTGAAGTTATTCTCATATATAGGTCATCTAAGCCAAACACAACTATAAAGTCAAGTGAGTTTGATGGTAGTGTTGTCAATCAAGGGATTAAACAAGATATGGCTGACTTGGGCACTGTCATTTTTGACAAGATACTTAATGTTGAAAATCTTAAAGTTGTGGAGAACTTGAAACATCTTCACATGTTGATGGCAGAAAATTCTTGTAGTAAAACTATCAGTGGCTTGCGATGGTTCATTGCAAGTCATCCATCTTTATGACATTGGCGATCAAAACTTCGTTTCTTTGGAAAGGTTTGGAATGAGTACATACAAGGGCTGTGCAGGCATAAAGGGATGATGCTTAACAGTGTTTCAATTACAATAGATGCGCAATACGGGTTGTGCCTTGTGCAACTGATTGGCAAACTAGAATTCCGGCTAATACTCCATTTGAAAAGCTAATCAAATATCCAAACGCAAGTGTCTACTATAACTGGCCAATTGACTTGCTACGCTTTGTGAGAGACTTTCTTGGTCATATTAGTGGCAAGGACCAATTTGGAAAGAAGATGCGCATTGATGAAGCAGTAAAAGGATATTCCTCGAACGATCAGTATGTTAAGAAGATGATTGGCGACATATTCCCGCCGTCTCTAGTGGAATTCTATAAAAGACTAAGTGAACTTAATTTCTATGTATGGTGACAGAATTTCCTACTAGTTTCTTTATTGACAGAATTTCCTACTGGTTTTCGTAAAAAGTAAGATACTTCGGTTTTCTAATTCGTTCAAAAAATTGATTTCAGATTGTTGTTTATTCGTTTGGTTTTTCTATTAGTTTTTTTTGCAAACTGTTTGGTGCCTTTCTTTTGTTGTTGGATAATGAGATTATTTTACCATTTCAATCAGCTATTGGAACATGCCTTAACATGCCATGCCTCTGACATGCTTGACAACTCTTTCTCAAAATGTAAAATTATACATTTGAGCAATTTGCACTATAGAAGTTTTGGATTTTCCCGCATTTGAGAACAAATCCCACATTACGAACAAAAACATAATACTCTAATGTAATACTCTAATAACATAACACTTCAATGTAACACACTAAAAAACGCCTTGGTGTACTTTTCCCAAACGTAACGACGTAACACTCAAAAAAAAAATTCTTTGGTGTACTTTTCCTAATTGTAATGCTCCAATGTAACACACACAAAAAAAAAAAAAAAAAAAAAAATCCTTACTGTACTTTTCCTAAACATAAGACTCCAATCAGTATAAACTCAAACGTAACATTTCAATATAACATATTCCAATGCAACACAAAAACACTAAAAAAACTTAGTGTATTTTTTTCAAACGTAACACTCACAGTCTGCAATTATACATTTGTCCAAAACTTACTAAGGAATTATTGTACTCCTTTTAGAATGATTTGAAGAATCTCACATTCTTTTTTTTTTTTTAGTCTTACATTGGAGTGTTACGTTTAGAAAAAGTACACTAAGAAGTTTTTTTTTTTTTGTGTGTATGTGTGTTACATTGGAGCGTTACGTTTAGGAAAAGTACACTAAGAAGTTTTCTCTGTGTGTGTGTGTGTGTGTGTGTGTGTGTGTGTGTGTGTGTGTGTGTTGAAACGTTACGTTTGGAGAAAGTATACCAAAGAATTTTTTGTGTGTTACATTAAAGTGTTACACTAAGGAATTTTTTTAAAATGTTATATTGAAGTATTACGTTTGGAAAAAAGTACATTAATGAGTTTTTTGGTGTATTACATTATAATGTTACAGTAATGAGTTTTTGTGTGTTACGTTAGAGTGTCACACTAAGGAGTTTTTGAGTGTGTTACATTAGAATATTACGCTAAGGAGTATTTTTGAAATATTATATTAGTGTTAGTTTGGAAAAATACGCTAAGGAATTTTTGTGTGTTACATTAGAATGTTGCAATAAGAAATTTTTTTGTGTTACATTAAAGTATTACAAGTGTTACACTAGTTTTTTTAAAGTGTTACGTTTGGAAAAAAATACAGTAAGGAGTTTTTTTTGTGTTACATTAGGGTATTACACTAAGATTTTTCTTTTGAGTGTTACATTAGAATGTTACGTTTGAGTGTTACATTGGAGTATTATAGTTTGAAATTATATATTTGGCCAAACTTACCAAGTGTTTTTTATACTCCTTTTGAAAAATCCCCCATCTTTTTGGAATGTTTGAAGAATCCCGAATTTTAAGTCATTTTTGTATTCCTTTTGAAATGTTTTCCAAATTAAAAAGATTTTTATATAAAAATTCATCCTAAATTTGATTCACATATATTGTGTACCTTACCTGTCTAGCACAAAAGAAAAAAAGAAAAGGAACATAATAAAAATAAGGGTATAACCGTAAATTTAATTTTTAAATAATATATTAAATCTACCTTTCCAAAATCAATGGCTCTAATTGGTTTATAAAAAAATCCTTAGGACGAAATAGATCACTATTCCTCAAGATGAGATTTATAGGTAAATTTTCCTTCATTTTATGTTAGGCATAATTTTAGGTTATACGTAATTTATATCAGTTGTGAGACGGATTTTAAATTGGCTTAATTACCTTTATTATACCAATTAAAATTTATTGAATCTCGATATTTATGGATAATTTTTTTACCATATAACTTTTTTTATGTGAGATGAAAGATGTTTCTTTTTTACTAGATTTATTTTAAGAAATAAATAACTATGACTGCATGGGAATTATATTATTTTTAATTAAAGGTATAGATTTTTATTTTAGGGGAGGTAGTGTGGGTGTTTTTTTCCTCCTTTTTTTAGTGTTGACCAAAGCTTTTGAAATTGCATTAAATATTTTTTAATTTGAATTTTTATGGAATAATGATAGCCAAATAGATGCTTTTAAAATTCTATAAAAATCAAAAAATTAAGTTTAAGGTTTCCAAGAGATCTAGCAAAATCTTTATTAAAATAAATAAATAAATAAATAAATAAATAACCTTCCTTTAAAATCCTTTTCCTTTTTTTTTTTTTTGTTTCAAAGATAGAGATTCCATTAAATAGCATAACAAAACAACCGAACACAACTCAACTCGATGTTCTTGATCAAAAAACACAAGGCTACTCTACTAGAAGGGTTTTACTGGAAGAAGAAGAACTAGGGTTTGAGTTTCACCAAGAAAAAGAAATCATCGAAAATGGCATTAGAAGAAAGCTCATTATCGCCATCAGGATCCACAAAGAAGTCTCTGTACATGTTCTTCATGTACTCATCGGGTCCAATTGAATATTCTCTGTACGCCATCAATATGCCTAACCCTCTTCTTCCTCTTCCTCCATTGCAACCACCTTCCAACCATCAGTCCACAGAATTGGAATCCGAGAAGACTATTATTCATCCCATCCTTGAATTTCCAGTTGGACAATACCCAGAATTTATTTGTTGTGTTGAATTGGACATGAAGTTGTACTTTTTTGGTGGCCAATTAAGATCAAGTCAACGATAGCCATCAAAAGGGAATAAGGATTGGGATCTCAATGACACTTCCCCGCCCGATGTCCATGTCCTCAACACCACCACCATCACTATCACTACCAGTAACTGTCCGTCTGAGTTGTTGACGAAGGGTACTGCTATGATTAACGGGAAGCCGAATCCTTATGCATTTGTGGCTTACAAGAAGATCTATGCCTTTGCAACTAGTATGCCCTTCAATTACAAATTGATGAATCTATCACGATTTGAAGTCTTTGATTTGGACTCTAATAAGTGGTCAATCCTCCCTGACCCCCCTATGAAAAGAAACTCACTGGTCATGCTCTGGTTGACACAAGGGTCTTCATACGAACTTGGGATAATGAAATTCTCTTTCAATGTGGACAAGTGTATGGGTTAGGTTCTCTAATAAGTATCTAGTCCCGCCTTGTTTTGATAGGAGTGCTGAGTTTGTAGAGGATACCCTCTATTCCATTTACTATGATTACACAATCACTGCATTTGGGCCAACTTGTGAGTCCAAGCCTGAGGCTAAAGGTAAAGGATTGTTTGACCGTATGGCATTCCTGTCCTCGGATGTGGCTGATGTTATTGAGAATCATCCTTGAGTACAATGTCCTTCGGATACCTAGTTCACTTGGGAAATAGGATTTTCTATTATGTCTTGACTGGTGGTCTTCCCGACCCTAAAAACCCTTATCACATATGATTTGGAGATACTGAAAAACGGGCAATTAACATCATTACCTTTGAGTCTCTTCGGGAAACCTATACTGAATCTTCTAGCAATGGAGACAGGACTTTTTTCTGGGCAAAATTGTTGCACACTGCACAATTTGTTGCCAGAAGCAAATGTGGTGCCTTTGCTGATGCACGTTTTCTGCTAGGATGCTTCTCAATTTCCACTGTAAGCTCATTTTGCTTCTTCTAACTCCATTCCTGTTTACATTTATATGCACAATTTGCTCCCTTATATGCTTTTTCCTTGGTGGAGAAAAAATTGATTTTTGTTTACTTTTATTTATTATTTGTTAAGGTTCAATTATACTTGATGCACACTTCTAATAGACATATGTGAAGAGGATTTCAGATATATCAACCCCCATAATGTGCTACTCTTGATTTGTATGATCAAACAATAGAACTTAAGTTGGCATTATCGTCCAGACTGTGAGACGTGGTATTGGGTGTGGTATAAGGGTTGAGGCATACAATTAAACATGTGCCGCCTAGTGACTGCAGCTGTGACCAAGATGGAGAAAACCATATTTTTGTTCACTATAAGTTCCATTTCATTATTTTTGAACATGTTCCCTGCTTGAATAGATGGTGTTTTTTTTCTTTATATTTATATAGCCTATTCCCTATCTTGACTTGCAATTTTATGCACAAATATTATTTCTTCTTGGGTAAACAAGAAACTTATTGGCCACCATGACAAAGTCATGGTGTTGTAGCCTTAAAAAAATCTAATGCTAGATACACTTGCAGTGTTAAAAAAATCTATGGCTATCTTGACTGGCAATATTTTTTTTTAGTAATAAGAGTAATACATAGGGAAGCCGAACAGCTCGAGATAAGTGTGAGGTTGGCTTGTTTAGGATTTGTTGAAGATTGATTTGAAGGTAAAATGAGTCAATTTCAAGTGTGAAATCACATTTTGTTTGGTAAGTGAGCTGAGCTTGAACATTGTTTTTTTGGCTCAATATACTCTGCTCAATTAACTGGATTTGAAAAGTTAAGGCTAATCTTTTACATCACTGGAACGGTGAAACCAGAGCAGGAATGTAGTAGAGGTAGTCACACTAATATGTCTCAAGGAGGTGACTTTATAGCTATGCTTTTTTTACTTTTCTTGAGGTGGTCATATAGTTTGTATAAATTGACTAGGATTAACTCTCTAGCAAGACATTAATACCCGTCATACAATTCTGGTTGAAGTTCTCTTTCATATTGAGATAATCAGGACAAATTTAAATTAGAGAACAAACTCAGGTCGGACAAATCTTTCTAATGTTTAGCCAAGCTCGAGTTGAGCTTGAACATTGTCAAAACTATATTGGACTGAGACTGTGCAGCCATGAACTTGGCTTGTTTGCACCTCTATATATCAGTAACTTTTGGCTAGCCTGGGTTGTTGAACATAATTCCTCTTTGACTCGTTCTTAGTAATATTGGATGTTGAGGGGCACTGCATTACTTACCAAAAAAAAAAAGGTGTGGAGGTGCATTGGGAGGGAAATGAATGAAAAAGTAAAATCAAAATATAATAAAAACTAAAAAAATTGCATACAAAGATAGATGGAAGGTATAAAGTTATGCTATGAGATTTAATCTATGCATGTAAGATACTTGTAAGATTTTTGTCAAATTTTCAATTATTTGAATTTGGGTATTTGTGAGAAGGAAACACCATCTTAACCTAGTAGGAAATAATGAATTTAATTCTATTCAATTTCTTAAAAATATTTATACAGGAGACCCATGGGAAAAAAAGGAGCTGATAAGAAAGTAAATCTTATTACGACATTTTTTATGTCACTTGTTTTAGAATTTTTTATTCTGATTATAGGAGGGAAAAAGGGAAAGAAAAAAAAAAAATTAAGGAAAATAGTGGTGGGAAGTAAGGTTAAGGCAAATTGATGTTAGGTCAGTGGTGTTTTTTTCTTTTTGGAAGGTGGTGAGGTTGGGCCATAGCCTAGGTAAAGTTTAATTGATGTTACGTGGGCCTGCTGGCCATATGGTAGATTGCGTTACAAATTATATATCTAATCTCTGCCATCTGGACTTGAGGGGGAAAAAATCTTTGTTTTTTATGATTATATTATCTAATTAAATCCCTCCTTTTCAGATCTTGTGCTCTTTATTAATAAATTAGATTGCTATTTGTAGCGCGGTTTGTAGTTTGTTCTAGCTAGTAAATCTTGGTTTATATGATTGATAGCTGTTATTTTTTCTAGTTAACTTGACGTGTTTTGGTTTACAGGATTTTTAGATGTCACTTTTCTCATACCAATACAATAATCTCATATACCAATGGAATCAAATGCCCTACACAACCAGAAATACCAGAACTTTAATTAAAAGAAATACCAACATTACCGAAGTAAACGATAAATTTTTTGAAAACACCAGCAATATTTTACATTAAAAAAGTACAAATTCAGGACACAATTCCTTTCAAGTTAAGATTAGATATCCCTACCTAGTTAGATTAAACACCCAAAATAGAGGGTAATGAGATGCACCACTCCTCGTCACCTAGGAAAGAGATTTTTTTTTTTGTTTTTTGTGCCAACGTTTAGATTCTAACAGATTATTAGCAAGACAGATTATTATTAATATTCTTCTAATGCTTTCGATGCTTTCTCATAAACTGGAATCCCAAATCTCTGTCTTGAAAAACGAAAGGGCACAACAATTTGAGGTAAGCTCCAAGTTGAATGAGAAATTTTTAGCCTCCAAAATGTTATGCATTCAGAAAAATTGTGCTGTCTTTACAATTCCTTTTTTAGTATTAGATAACCTCCATAAATTTAAAATTATTCACCATGTTTCGAGTGGTCAGATTTGTAGGCTCGAATTTTTCGTCGATTACAATTTTGAACTATTCTATGAGATGATATGGTTACTGGTTTTTTGTGGCTGATATTTTATATCTGTTTCGGATAGTTTCTTTTACATGCTTTCTTGATATGTACTTCAAAAAAAAAAAAAAAAAAAACGCCCAATTAGTACACATTAATGTGTGTTTGGGATGAGAAAGATGGGTACACACCTAACTTTTAGAATAGTGCACAAAGTGGTTGTCCCGTGACTTGAACCCATAACCTGAAGATTATTAGGTCAAGATTTTACCATTGAACCAATGATAAAATTGCTTACACACCAACATATTATTATTATTTGCAAAATCTGTAGATATGCCTATAGGATGTTTTGAGTAGTGAGGTTTTGTGGCTTGTGTTTCCCAAACTGGTTTAAACTAATTTGAAGTTTGATTTTGCATCACGGTCATTTGATTTTTTGATGATCAAGAAGGGGTTTGATACAATTATTTTCTTTCCTAATGCTTGCTTATATTTATGTTGTTTAGTAACTTACCTTGGTTGTATCCAGAATGATCATGATCCATCCAAGTTAGTGGCAGACTCCATGTGAGCTACTTAGGTATTTGGTCTTGTAAGCCAAGAGTGTTCTTTCTTATAAATTTACAGTCTTTTCTTGATATGATTTTCATGATTTATGTGTTCCAGATGGTTCAATGAAAATACCCATATGAAATCTTTTATTTTGTTACTAAACTGTGGATGTTCTGTTGCAGCAAATAACAATTCCAAAAATCTGAGAAAATGATTGTTTCAGAAATCTTACAAATATTGTTATAATGAGTTGTTGTTGTTGTTTTTTATTTTTTATTTATTTATTTTTATATCATGTCGAGTGATGACTCACTGCTTGGATTATTTTTCTTCAATTATGCTTAGCTTCATGACTGTGAACGAATTGGCATTATATTCTTCGTCATGATATTCGTGTGCAAATTGGATAAGCATCTTTTCTGTATGCAGTCCTTATTGTAGGCTGTGTGATGATTTTGTTAAATTTTTTACTCTGGATTGAGTGATCAGATATTACTTGGCTGGTGGGCAATGTGGGCTACTTTTGCATGTGATTGCACGATCAAACAGGACTATTGCTGAGTTACGAAATCTGCCATTGGTACGCCTTCGATTTCTCTCTCTCATCGTTTATACAGGTGGATTAACAACATTGGTTGACATGCCTCTTAATACTTTTCCATCTACAGTATCTGAAGAAACTTGCGAACTCTATGTATGGAGGGTTTGCCAATTAAATTTTTTCTATTCTTACATAAAATTCATAGTACAAAAAAAATTGACAAGAATGATGTGATAGTGCCATTATTATAAATAAATCAATCTTTAATGGTGTTCCGATTAGATATCATATTTTCTTTTCTTTTCTTTTCTTTTGATTTTGACCTTCCTTTAGATTGCCATGAAGAATTTTTAATGGAGAAGTAGCTTCCCTTTAAAACCATGTTCCATTTAATTGCTACAAAGAGAGATGTTAAAAAAAGTCAAGGGAGAGTGAGTCTTAAAAAAAAGAGTGCTAGTGGTTCTTCAAGCAGCATTGATGGTAATGATTTTGTTGGCATAGGAAAGGGGAAACAACCAGGAAGCTTCCTCATTCGTGGTGGAGAATGGTTTTTTGAAACGAGATATGCTACATCCCCATAATTGAGTCCCAATTCCACCCCCAATGATGTGGAATTAGGAGGGGCTAAAGATGAGGGGGAGAGAGAGAGAGAGAGGGAGAGAGAGAGGATTAAAGCTTGAGATCCACATGACCCCCAATTGATGTGGACAAGGCATGTATGTATATTTTTTTTCCTCTCTCACAAGTGTGTGGGGGTCGTGGGGGTTGGGTTTTGTGAGGGTCTGTATCAAAACCTGAGAGAGAGAGGGGTGTTGGACAACTTCACGTGGGTCTTCGCCACATCATTGGGGGTGGAATTGGGGGGACAAAATTAGGGGGATGAATCATATTTCTTTTGAAACTATGAACTAGCACATATACTTGTGGTAAATCTCATTGAAAAGGAATTGTTTTGTGAGATGGTTGGAAAAACATGGATGGGCAGGCAGGTTTCTGGGTTGTAGTTAGATACAGGACTCCTCATGGCTGGTGAGTTTGTCAATCAAATGGATTGACGTTAGCCTCGCTCCTTGCAATAATATATACCGTCTGTTTAAAAATACAACCCTATTCCTTCTTATTCTAATTCAGTAATACTACAAACCTAAAATTAACTATTCAAAAATTACCCAGAATAGTCATTTTGTGGTGCAGATTTATTTTATACATGAATCTCACACCACACATTCAATCTCAATCACACAACTCTCATTTGGGTACATTCGGGATTTGTAAGGTGGGGTTCATAGCATTTTTCATTCTAATGTAGAGCTCAGTCAATCCTGTCCTCTTTTCTTCTGTTCTCTTCTTTTCCACAGAAAACCCTTTTGGTTTTTCTTCAAACCTTCTGTTTCAAAGAACCTGGCAGATCGATTTATATGGAAAGTGTTGATTGATTTTTGTTTTTTCTCTCATGTTGGTTCGATCGATCGATTCATGTCTTCACTCTCATCTTTGTCTAATCGATCACTTCACGTCTTCACCCTCATCTTGCTCTAATCGATCACTTCACATCTTCACTCTCATTTTGGTCCAATTAAGAAGGCATATAAATAATGATCTAGAAAATATTTGACATTTTAAAATATTATTTGCACTACACTATTCTGTTGTTTCTCATCATTTTGATATGTAGGTGTTTTATGTTTTAGAGTAAGCAATGGCATTGGTGAACAGAGTAGGAATTGCACATTTTGCCCAAGCTCCTAAGTTGTCTACCCCGGTCATCGTGGAAGCACGAGCCTGCCTTGATGCAATGCATTGGGTGGTGCGGAATCAATGGGGTGTGGTTGATATTTTCAGACTGTCTGAGTTCTTGTTGATGCTCTCAAGGATAGCAGAGATGCTTATGATTCGGCATTAGGTTTTGTGTTGCAAGTTACTAAGCTTCTTAGTCTAAGTTTGTTTATTTATGTATTTTGAAAGTTTTGCGGTCATTGATAAGGCGAGCTCATGCTCCTGCAAATAAAGCTTGTAAAACCGATGATGGTGTTTCTCTTAGGCCTGTTTTGGAAAGTAGGTTAAAAGTTAATTTTTTGACTTTTTTTTGAAAAAACATATAAAAAAGTAAAAAGGTGATGTGATTCAAAAAACAAAAAGAAAAAAAAAGGCCCTTGTGATTGACTGATGGCCCTTGAATAGAAAAAATTATTTGTTAGTCATGGGGCATCACTTGGCCACGACCCAGGCCAATCACAAACCAAACCTTCATGTCTATTTATATTTTTCAATCACCTAATACGATCGTGAGCCTCATCTTTTCTACCAATCACAATACATGTGGAATACTATGTGGCACTATCCCATGACCAATCAATAACTTTTTGAATAAAAATTTATGAAAATAAGAATATTTGGTTTTTTGATATAGTAGTTTGTCTCCCCCCCTCCCCGAAACAAGCTATGATGACGACGGTTTTGAAAACGCCATTAATAGGGTTTGTAAATGGTATTTGCTTGTATTTAATGGCGTTTAATAAACGTCTTATATAGGTTTTTAACGCCGTTTATGAAATGTCGTAAAGTTATAGCATCGGCTTCATCGATGTTTGGGTTTGAACATCGCAATAGATTTTTGTGGCATTTTTTTCACTTTACAGCGTTGTTTTTAAACACGTCACTAATTACATAATTTTTTGTTTACTCTTTCATTTTTTTTTCTCAAGACAAATTTAAAATCTAAACATGGTGTTATGTTTTAAAAATGGTGAATTATACTAATAATCTCTATAGTTTGGGATTTGTATCACTTTGATCTCTGACCTTTCAATTATGGCTCAATTTGGGAAGATAGCGAAAAGTCAAAGTCAGTTTTTAATTCATTTTGGGTCACATCACCTCTCATAATTTTTATACATTTTTTCAAAAAAATTTAAAAGTCAGTTTTTAACCATCTTCTCAAAACATCCCTATGATACATTTGATCATGAATTTTAAATGTTGTTCTAAATAAGGATAATTGATTACATTGTTGCTCCATTTGAAGAGTAAAGTTATTATACATCTTATTTTGTGTGGTTAACTTATATGTTTGAAATATAATGGTCTTTTTTTTAATTAATAATGTTGGAATTTTTTTAGTTACAAAGTTTTATTTGGTTTGGTTTGGTTTTTAGAATCTATTTTCAAAAAAAAAAAAAAAAAAAACTATGAAATTAAAAATTAAATTGGTGAAAAAAAAATTAAAACACATTATTTTTATATAATTTTATTTTTTGGGAGGATAGAAATAATTTTTCAAAATAATTTGTTTTGAAATTTATTTTCGTTAAATTAGTTTTTATTTTTTGAAAAGTCAAACATAGTGACAATTTTGATGTCATTATTAAACAAATCCATTAAATTAAAAAATTCAAAACTAAAAACATTTCATATATTAAACATATCAATTATATATTAAAAGCTTAATAATCATTTATTCATGATAACCATAATCAAAAGTATCTGTTAGCGACAAATACAACCATCTAGTACATGATAATCATTCAAAAATATTAACAAAAACAATTATTTATTACATGATAATCATCCAAACACATACTAAAAATTAATTTGGTAAAAAAAATAAAAAAAATTATTATTTTATATAATTTTATCTTTAGTGAGTAGAAATAATTTTTAATAATAATAATTTTTTGATATTTATTTTTGTCAAATTAATTTATATTTTATCAAATTAACAATTTTATCGTTGAAATGGAGCAATAATGTCTTTAATTATCATTATTTAAAACGAGATTTAAAATTTAAAATAAAATATATCATAATTGAAAGGTTAAAAATAAAAGTGGCCTAAATCTTAAACTACAAGAACGATTAGTGGAATTCACCCCGCTAAAAATTTTGTAATAAAGTACTCCATATAGGATTGTTCCATTGCATCTGGTATATTACATTATTATTAGAGTTGTTTAATCACTTTTTGGGTTAGTATGGAGATTTAATCCCTTTTAATCACTTTTTGGGTTAGTATGGAGATTTAATCCCTTGAAATTCGTATGGAAAAGACTATTCTGTCATCGTCGTGTTAGTTACCCAACTCTGTTAGTATGATCTTTTCTTCACTATTTTTTTTCCACCATTTTTTACTCCCATGATTCTTTATATCAAAATAATTTACTATAAAAATATTTTTAAATTTTAAAATATAATAATATAATAACAAAATTATATCCAAAAAAAAATGAGAAAATTAGACTAGAGTTCCTCCCCCACTTTTCGTAATGGAAGAGATCCACAAAATTATTTTTTGATGTCTAAGACCCCTAAACATATATCAGAGAAATTTGACTCTTTGTCCACAATTCCTCTCTCTCTCTCTCTTCGACTTCGCGTTGTTGATTCTTCATTAGACATGGCCGAGCCCAGCAACAATAACAATAACAATAACATTGCGTCTTCCTCTTCTGCTGCTACGCTTATGGAAATAGCCATCGATGGATCCGACTTCGACGACTCCGACTCCGACTCAGCCTTGTCCAGGTCCCAGTTCCTCACTCGCCCTGAGGTCCTCAAGTGCCGCTCACGCCGCCTCAAGCAACTCTCCAAGATCTACAGAGACCATTACTGGTCTCTCATAGAGGACCTCAAGCTCAAGTATAGAGACTACTACGGAACTCGCAGCAGCACCGGCGACAACTTCCTCTGATTCTGTTTGTCATCCTGCAACAATGTAGCGGTTGAAACGGAACGCTTTCGACCACGGAATGGTAAGAGGAAGAGCATGACGATTGCATTGGTCAGAATTAACAAACTATTCAAAACTCGCATCGAAAACAACGCATTCACTCATCCGCTAGCTCCCGATGTTAGCATTACAGCCGCTACTACTGCTGAATTGCCTTTTTCCATCGTTCTTCTTTGATTGATTCCCAAAATCCAATTGTCTATTTCAATTTTCTCACAAAATTATTCAATTCAATTTACGAAATTCACAAATAGCAATGGAGGAGCTTGTTGAATTCCAATTCAATTGGATGTAATGGCTGGCTGGCCGGCTGGTAGAGAGAGAGATAGTTTTTGAATGAATTAGCGAAGGATTGACGCTATTTTCTCTGGGCTTGGGAAGTCCAGAATTTATCAATTTTCTCTGGTTTGAAAATTGGTCAAATTGAACTGAGAGAATTTTGAATTTTCTCTGGGTTGAATCCAGAAAAATTCTTTGGAAGTCCAGAATTTCTCTGAACTAATTTTCTCTGGACTAATGGTATTTGAATTTCAATACTACTGCATATATATCACTGTGTCTTCATTTTCTTAATGCATGTGTTCGATTTTAATTCTAATTATTTATTTATTATTATTATTTTGTGTGTAATCCACCAATGCACCGCTCTACTGCCCATAGCTGTTTAAAAGAAAATTCAAACAAATCACAAAACTCAGACTTGAGAGAGAAAGAGAAGGTGTGTTGTTGCTGATATTGGGGAGGGTGGTGACCAAGGGAAATGACTGACAATATTGCTTTACCTTGAACCACAATGGGTGTAAATGCAGGTATTTGAAATTTTCTCTGAATCAATTTTCTAATTTTCCCTTCCTTTCTCAAATCAGAGAAATTTTAAAATTTCTCTGAAAAATCCAGAGAAATTCTTGAACCAATTTTCTCCGTGATGTGAATTTTCCCTGAACTAATTTTTTCTGGACCAATTTTCTCTGAACTAATTTTCTCTGGACCAATTTTCTCTAGATCAACTTGAGGAACCTTATGAAAATATTTGGTGTCCTTTATACTATAAAATCTTAATACCAGACCTTAAAAAAAAAAAAAAACCCCAAAAAATTATACTATCAAATATATATATATTAAAATAATATACCAAAAAAATTATGACTGTTTGATAGAGTTTTGAAATCTTAGTTTCACCTCTTACTTTGAGTGTTGTGTTTGGTTAACATGTTCAAAAGTTGATTTCACACTCATTTTCAAAACACGTCTACCCGGTCATCTCTCCGGACGTCTCTTCGGACGTCCAAATCGGTTGACCAAAACAATATTTTTTTTTTTTGGCACCTATTTTTTATATATAAAAAAAATATTTTAAATTTTTTTTATGAGCTTTAAATAGAATATTGGGTTGTGTGTTTGGTTATGAATTATAAGTTTTTGAATTAAATATCATATGTCACATATTCATTTTAAAACTTATAACCAAACAAATTTTTCACACTCAAATCATAATTTCAAAACTCACAAACTCAAAATATAATTCTATTCTCAAATCATAATTCTAAAACTCTACTAAATGCTACCTATATGTTTATGAAATATAATTTTTAATATTAAAATATATCAAAAACACCAAAGGTATTTATGTAATTTCATATAGTTAATCATATCATAGAATGACAAAACAAACATGAACTTTTACTAATCCGATGGTCATTGAACAAACACATTTTTTAAAAATCCTTTTACTAATAATTTCTACACCAACGATCTCCTCACTAACCAGGCTTAGTGAACAATGAGTTAGGAAGTTTTTTACCAAACTCATGTAGTTTGTTAACAAATTTTCCGAACCCATGCAAAATTATGAAATTGGATGTTGAAGACATGACTTCAAGCAGAGATCTCCTCCAGCTCTTTTTACTTCGTGTACTTACGCGGCGACTATTTCAAAATCGTGTTGAACTTGTGTTTCTGCTCCACGACCACAGCTTCTTCTTGAAATGGTGTAGTCGAAACATGATTTTATGAAAACTCTTGATACTAAACAAACTTCTCACATATGTGAGACCCACATACATGTGGATTGGGGTGAGTCACATGTAGATTTGTGTGAGTCCCATTTCATATAAAAAGTTTGGTAAAATATTTAGAATACATAACATTTCTTATATATTCAAAACAACTTGGATTTAGTAAGTTAAATCAAAACAAACGTGGGTTTGGTTAAAAAACTCATGAGTTAGGCTTGCTACGAAAATATATATATATATTTATTTAATCTATCAACCGAAAGGTACATACAATCACACACAATTAATTCTCAACTAAACTAAACCTAATTCATACCCCCAACTAGGTTGTTCATAAATTCACCTGACCCAGCCAAATCGACTTACATGGCCCGACGTAGTGGTTTACGGTCGATTTCGTTGGCCCATTCGGTTGGATACGGGTGTAATTTTGCTAAAAAAAAAAATATATATTTTGATTCGTATATTAGTTTTAAAATATTTTGCCTAATTAAAATCCGACCGACCAAATATCTAATATTTGAAATTTGAATACATCATAGCCATGTTTGTTTGGACGGACTGAATAAGGGATTATAATTTATTGGACTATTAATCTTGTGATAGATAGTCCTTAAATTATTTAGTTGAAAATTATGTGCATCCCATATTTGTTTAGTTATAAGATTAGATGTCAGAAAAGAGCTATCTTATTGAATCATATGTTTAGTTGAGATATTATGAAGAAGAATAAATGTTCAAAAAATTATTTTGTCCTTTTAAATTATTTACTAAGTAATAGCGATATTAATGTCACGACCCAAACCCGCTCCTATGGGTTTAGTATCGTAACCGGCCAGTAATCCGTAATTACCGAAGGCCTGCTTAACAGTAATGACAGTATACAGAATAAGGGGCTGGCGGAAGCCAAACAATAATAAAAGATGTCCAATAAGCTGTGACAATCTGAATGCAAAAAGACCTTTATAAACAAGCCATATTCAGGACCAAAACATATATGCATGCGGCATAAACACAAATATCCGAATTAGGGACAAATCCCTAACTATAACTATACAGTCGAGTCTTATTTAGTTAATACAAAATAGAGACAAAAAGGGTGGATCTAAAACACCACAAAACAGCCCTGGCTTTAACGCACTCGGAACCTCGAGGTAAGGCACAATGGTTGGCTTTGACAAAACGGGAGCTTAACCTGACACTCCTACCTTTGGTCCGGTGCTTAGACACCTACATATAAATATAAACAGTGAGTTAAAGCCCCGTGAATAACAAATACGTAAAGGGGTTAAGGATGAATGTCTTTTCAGTAATTAAAACAGTCATTTGCATCAGTAAAGCAGTTATTCAATCAGTGGCTCATATTTCATGCCATAACAGGTGTTTAGAAACCACAGTAGTCATATGTGGTACATGCAATAGCAAGACAGTACAGTAGGTCTTAATAGACCAAACAGGCAGTTGATGGCCATCATAACAGTAAACAGTAGTAGTTCCACATGTTGGAACTAACAGAGATCTCTGTAACAGTAGTAGTAACAGTAAGTTGCTATGGATGCCACGAATACAGTTCACAAATAGGACAAACATTCATTCAGTAAATAATGTCATTTTAGGAAATAGTACAGTCAATCGTTTAGAAAATAATTATAATTGAACGTATCTTTACAACATCGTTACTCATAGAGTACTGGGCTATAGATAGGCTAGTGAGCGTCCTCGGATGCCAACCCTACACAGTCGCAGAATGAACACACACTAAGTTACACACTTGGGAATCAATAACTTAGCCCCTATCCTGACTTGGTGTGGTTCTATACAATTATCCTCATTAAGATGCCTTAAACTAGGCCTAGGAATGCCTAGGATGGAATAAGGATGCAAAGATGCACTTTAAAACACTTTTCAAAATTTGCTGAAAACAGGGGTCTCGCTCGAGTGTGGCTTTCTTCGCTCGAGCGAGCTTACCAAAACAGAGGGGTCGCTCGAGCGGTCTGTAAAAATGCAAAAGTACTGGTTGTTGAAAATCCCCGCTCGATGCTCTCTCAAGCGTGAGACACAGCTCTTCACTCAAGCGTGCGTCTGCGTGCACAAAAACTTGAAAGCTTGCAATCTACGCTCGAGCCAGCATTCCGTCGCTCTAAACTTAGAAAACAAAGGTGCTCGCTCGAGCAAGGAAGCCAAATTCTGGGTTTTCCAGATTTGCCTCCCAAGCTCAAACCAAGCATTCAACACATCAAAACTCAACCTTTTGGGCCAATTTTCTGGAAAACACTTGGAAACTCATAGTATAACATGTTTTTGAAAATCAATTTATGAAATCAAGCCCAAAGGTGAGGCAATTGAACACAAATTCAAATAGACTTTCAAGAATAAAATTTAAATATAACATGCAAGATCTCTCTTGAATTCCAACACTTCAAATCAAGATTAAATTGGCAATTTGATTAAAAAAAAAATGGTGAATTCATGGACTACAACCAAAATATGAACTTGCATGTAAGAATTCCATGAAAAGCAACCTCAAAACTCTAAAATGAGGACATGCATGCATGAATGGACCCTTAATTTAACACATTAAGCTAATTCTTGACTCAACTCACTAATTTCTTATGAACCATGCAAGAAACAACTTAAATTCATGATTAAGAAGATGATTTTCCTACCTTAGGCCTTAAATTTCAAGTATGGTAGCTCAATTTTGCAATTTCTCCTCAATTCTTCTAAGTTTCCAAGTAAGGCTCCTAGTTGAAACCAATTTCTCCCAATTCTCTCTCTCTCTCTCTCTCTCTCTCTCTCGGTTTTGCCTTTAAGGAAATGGATGAGATGATGCACAAAATGTTTTAAAGTCAATTAATGGCCTAAATGTCCACTAGTGGCAAAAAGGTAATTTATTTGAACTAATGTGATTTGACATTATTTAATCTGATTTAATCATTCCAAATTGAATTTTGATTAAACCTACCATAAAATCACATAAATCTTAATTAACATACAACATTAATCAATTTCGGAATCGGGCGCCGATAAGGCTTTCAATTCGCAATACGAAATCAAAACATGAACAGATCATTCTGTGGTTCAACAGATAGAAACATAATCAAAGCAACACACTCATTCAATCAATTCAGAATTTCATCATAATCAATTACTTATTATGCTTAATCACAGATTAGCACTAATCAGAGGTGATGGTTGTTATAGTCTTCCCCCCTTAAAAGAGTTTGGTCCCCAAACTCAAATTACTTTCATCTTGGAAGAACACTAGATTCAGGGGGAACAGTTCAGGATATCTTTTCATCATATCGTTTTCTCTTTCCCAAGTGGCATAAACGCCACCATGGTTTTGCCAGTCCACTTTCACTAACGGGATTTCTTTATTTCTCAAATTCTTGATTTGTCGGTTTACAATTTGAATAGGCCGTTCTTCATAAGTGTAGTAATCACTTAGCACTACACGGGTAGGCTCAAAAACATGGAAGGGACCCCGGAGGTAGTCCCTCAACATTGAAATATGGAAGACATTATGCATATGCTCCATTTCAGGAGTACGCCACTGGGTTAATCTTTTCAATGATTTCATACGGCTCAACATATCTCGGTGCCAGTTTACCTTTAACCCCAAAACGAGTTTGCCCTTTCATTGGTGTCACTTTGACAAAAACATGATCACCCACTTCGTATTCCTTGTCTCGTCTTCGGACGTTCGCATAACTTTTCTGTCGGCTTTGTGCGGTTTTCAATCTTTGCTGAATCAGTTTTACCTTTTCTGTGGTTTCCTGTACAATCTCAGGCCCAAGTAAAGGCCCATCTCCAACTTTTGCCCAGCAAATAGAAGATCGGCATTTTTTTCCATATAAAGCCTCGAAAGGCGCCATACCAATGCTCGAGTGAAAACTGTTATTGTAGGCAAATTCAGCCAAAGGTAAATGACTTTCCCAATTTCCTTGGAAATCAAGGACACACATACGCAGTAAATCCTCCAAAGTCTGGATGGTTCTTTCTAATTGAGGATGGTATGCACTACTCAGTCTCAATTCAGTACCCACTGCCGTTTGCAGACTTTGCCAGAATCTCGATGTAAACTTTGAGTCCCTATCAGAAATAATAGATACAGGCACTCCATGCAGTCTAACAATTTCATCAATATAGATTGTAGCCAATTTGTCCGCATTATAAATTGTTTTGATAGGTAAAAAGTGAGCAGATTTAGTTAATCGATCAACAATAACCCAAATTGAGTCCATACCTTTACTGGAGCGAGGTAAACCAATAATGAAATCCATAGTGATATGTTCCCATTTCCACTTCGGTATTGGTAAGGGTTGAAATAAGCTTGCGGGTTGTTGATGTTCGGCTTTGACTTGTTGGCAATGTAGGCATTTAGACACAAACTCGGCAATTTCTTTCTTCATTCCCGGCCACCAGAAATTGAGTTTCAAGTCTTGGTACATTTTCGTATTTCCTGGATGGATGGAAAGTTTCGAATTGTAGCCTTCCTGCAAAATTCGCCTTTTCAGTTCAGAATCACTTGGTACACACAACCTTTCCTGAAATTTCAATACATTGTTTTCAAATTTAAAGTCCGGCCTTGGTTTGGATTCCCGTTCATCAATGATTTTTCTCAGAAAGTCATCTTGTTGTTTCTCTTTAATCTTCTCAATAAGTGCTGGTTGAGCAGAATGTTCTACCTTATTCTCGTAAGACAATTTCAACTTCAAATTTCTTAAGATCACATAGCAGTTTTTTCTGTCCGGTGAGTAAATAGGCTAAATTCCCAATTGATTTCCAACTCAGTGCATCAGCAACGGTGTTAGCTTTTCCCAGATGGTACAAAATTTGCAAGTCATAGTCTTTTATCAGTTCTAACCATCTTCGCTGCCTCATGTTCAATTCTTTCTGTGTAAAGAAATATTTCAAACTCTTGTGATCGGTGTACACTTCGCATGTTGCCCCATATAGGTAGTGACGCCAAATTTCCAATGCGAATACTACTGCAGCAAGTTCTAAATCATGCGTGGGGTAGTTCTTTTCATGTGGTCTCAGTTGTCGGGAAGCATACGCGATAACTTTACCATTCTACATTAAAACATATCCCAAACCCTTATAAGAAGCATGACTGAAAATAGTAAATCCATCCGTACCTGAGGGTAGGGTAAGAATCGGTGTAGTCACAAGTCGAGTCTTTTACTCTTGGAAGGCAGATTCTCTCTGGTCGGTCCAATCAAATGATATCTCCTTTTGAGTCGATTGAGTCATTGGTAGAGCGATTTTGGAGAAATCTTTCACAAACCTTCTGCAGTACCCGGCCAAACCCAATAAACTACGAACTTCAGTAACATTTGTCGGTCTAGGCCAATTTACCACTGCTTCAATCTTCTGTGGGTCAACTGAAATACCATCCTTACTAATCACATGTCCCAAAAACATCACATTATCCAGCCAAAATTCACATTTCGTTAGTTTTGCATACAGTTTCTGTTCTCTTAAGGTCTGTAAAGCAATTCTCAAATGATGTTCATGTTCTTCCTTACTCTTGGAATAAATCAAAATGTCATCTATAAAAACAACCACAAATTCATCAAGGAATGGTTTGAAAATTCTGTTCATAAGGTCCATAAATGCAGTAGGTGCATTAGTAACTCCGAAAGGCATAACAAGAAATTCATAATGTTCGTACCTCGTTCGAAAGGCAGTCTTCTCAATGTCCTCTGCTTTTACCTTCAATTGGTGGTATCCGGATCTAAGGTCAATTTTGGAGAAGAACTAAACACCCTGTAACTGGTCAAACAAATTATCAATACAAGGCAGTGGGTATTTGTTTTTCACTGTTACCTTGTTCAGTTCACGGTAGTCAATGCAAAGTCTCAGTGAGCCGTCTTTCTTTTTCACAAATAAAACAGGTGCGCCCCACAGTGAAGTACTGGGCCTGATAAACTTCTTATCTAGCAATTCTTGCAGCTGAATTTTCAATTCTTTCAACTCAGTAGGTGCCATTCTGTATGGAGCTTTGGAAACTGGCTGCGTACCCGGTAATACTTCAATAGTGAATTCAATCTCCCTATCAATCAAATTCCCTGGCAAGTCATCTAGAAAAACATCTGGGAATTCTCTAACTATAGGAATGCTGTCCACATTAGTTTTAGTATCAGTAGGTACAGTCAATATACAACATAGATACCCTTTACACCCCTTTTTAATAATTTGAAAGCTTTCATGGACGAAATCAGATATGGGGGAG
Source organism: Camellia granthamiana (assembly GCA_036172215.1). Lineage (NCBI taxonomy): Eukaryota > Viridiplantae > Streptophyta > Magnoliopsida > Ericales > Theaceae > Camellia > Camellia granthamiana. The sequence goes on along the minus strand of CM069912.1, from coordinate 47,157,629 downwards.
GTATTACACCAACTCCGTTAAATACAAATTCAGGCAATCCAGGTGGACGGAAAACAACTTGTTTCGTTACACAGTCTATGGTGGCATGATATTTCGTTAACCAGTCCATTCCCAAAATTACATCGAAATGATCAATGTTCAAAGGTAGTAAATCAATATACAAATGTACATCCCCAACAATAATCTCACATGCAGGATATATATAAGCACAAGTCATGGATCCCCCGGTGGGTGAAGATACAGCTAACAAATAGTTCATGGGTTCCAGGGGTCTATTTAATTTTCATGAAAAAGCATGCGAGACAAATGAGTGTGTAGACCCCGAATCAATCAGAATATAAGCATTTTGGGTACAAATTGAGAGTATACCTGACACAACTGTCTCGGTGTTTTGCACGTCTCCCGATACAAGTGCAAACACTCGGCTTTGCCTTAAAGGTTCTTTTCCAGTAGCTTTGGGATTGGCTTTCAGTGTAACAGTTGATGCTGCGACACTAGCTGCAGCCTTACTATTGCCTTGGGACGTGGAAGGGCAATCTTTGACCATGTGGCCCCACCTTGCCACACCTGTAACAAGCACCAGAAATTCTGTAGCAAACCCCCTTATGCCTCTTGCCACACTCTGAACAGGGCGGTATGGAACTATTTCCCTAGCTAGAACTGTTTGATGACCCGGTGTTTTGCTTCTTGTTCAATGAGTTATTTCGGCCCTTTTTGAAATTGGAGCCTCGCCTCTTACCCCGCCATTCAGTTACCGGTGACTTAGTCCGTTGCAATGCAGTGATATTTGCCTCAGCCATAATTGCTCTGTCAAGGACATCCACATATTTGAGTAGTTTCAAAACATTAATCCGATCAAGTATCTTGACATTAAGTTCGCCCTCAAACTTTCTGGCCTTTTTATAATCAGTGTCCACCATGTGTGGTGCATATTTGGCGAGTTCAGTGAACTTAAACTCATATTCTGTGACTGACATGGTACCTTGCTTCAACTGTTCAAACTTAGTTACCTTGCGGTCTCGGATACATTGGGGAAAGTATTTCTCATAAAAGGCCTCCTTAAACTGAGCTCAAGTCATGGCATTATTTGCATCACGAATAAGCATCCACCACCGTCTGGCTTCTTCTTGTAAAGTGAAGGTAGCCAGTAGCACTTTGTGTGCCTCAGAACACGGGAACACTTTGAACAATTTTTCAATTTCTAGTACCTATGCTTCGGCCTTTAATGGTTCAAGGCCTCCTTGGAATGATGGCGGTTTCATTTTGTTGAACTTCTGTGCCAAAGCAATTATGTCATCATTAACATTTGGTTCTGGCTGTACTGGAGGAGGTGGGGGTTGTTGGTTCTGTTGTTGCCTTAGGGCCTCAGTCAATAGTTCAACCGCTCTTTCTAGCCTTGCCATTCTTGCCTTAGATGATTCAGTTTCATCGGCATTTCTTGCATTCTCCATTTCACTATAGGCAATATGGTAATAATAAACATAGGAAGTTGCTAATTTAAGCACATCAGCACATTAGCACATTTATTCATATTACGGCCACACACACTTTCTTATGCTCACGCAATGCCCTAATTACTTTTCTAGGACATCCTATAGCTCATTTGGACACGTGTATGTGGTATAACTCGTGCTTAGGTATCGCTCTGATACCACTCTGTCACGACCCAAACCCGTCCCTATGGGTTTAGTATCGTAACCGGCCAGTAATCCGTAATTACCGAAGGCCTGCTTAACAGTAATGACAGTAATACAGAGTAAGGGGCTGGCGGAAGCCAAACAGTAATAAAAGATGTCCAATGAGCTGTGACAATCTGAATGCAAAAAGACCTTTATAAACAAGCCATATTAAGGACCAAAACATATATGCATGCGGCATAAACACAAACATCCGGATTAGGGACCAAATCCCTAACTATAACTATACAGTCGAGTCTTATTTAGTTAATACAAAACAGAGACAAAATGGGTGGATCTAAAACACCCCAAAATAGCCCTGGCTTTAACGCACTCGGAACCTCGAGGTGAGGCACAATGGTTGGCTTTGACAAAACGGGAGCTTAACCTGACGCTCCTAGCTTCGGTTCGGTGCCTAGACACCTACATATAAATATAAACAGTGAGCTAAAGCCCAGTGAATAACAAATGCGTAAAGGGGTTAAGGATGAATGTCCTTTTAGTAATTAAAACAGTCATTTGCATCAGTAGAGCAGTTATTCAATCAGTGGCTCATATTTCATGCCATAACAGTTGTTTAGAAACCATAGTAGTCATATGTGGTACATGCAATAGCAAGACAGTACAGTAGGTCTTAATAGACCGAACAGTCAGTTGATGGCCATCATAACGGTAAACAATAGTAGTTCCACATGTTGGAATTGACAGAGATCTCTGTAACAGTAACAGTAACGGTACAGTAACAGTAAGTTGCTATGGATGCCACGAATACAGTTCACAAATAGGACAAACATTCATTCAGTAAACAATGTCATTTTAGAAAATAGTACAGTCAATCGTTTAGAAAATAATTATAATTGAACGTATCTTTACAACATCGTTACTCATAGAGTACTGGGCTATAGATAGGCTAGTGAGCGTCCTCGGATGCCAACCCTACACAGTCGCAGAATGAACACACACTAAGTTACACACTTGGGAATCAATAACTTAGCCCCTATCCTGACTTGGTGTGGTTCTATACAATTATCCTCATTAAGATGCCTTAAACTAAGCCTAGGAATGCCTAGGATGAAATGAGGATGCAAAGATGCACTTTAAAAACACTTTTCAAAATTTGCTGAAAACAGGGGTCTCGCTCGAGCGTGGCTTTCTTCGCTCGAGCGAGCTTACCAAAACAGAGGGGTTGCTCGAGCGAAAACTCCTTCGCTCGAGCGGTCTGTAAAAATGCAAAAGTACTGGTTGTTGAAAATCCCTGCTTGATGTTTGCTCGAGCATGAGACACAACTCTTCGCTTGAGCGTGCGTCTGCATGCACAAAAACCTAAGAGCTTGCAATCTACGCTCGAGCCAACATTTCGTCACTCGAGCGAAACTCAGAAAACAAAGGTGCTCGCTCTGAGAAAAGTATACTAATGAGCTTTTAGTTTTTTTGAAATATCATATCATACTTGCTACGTTGTCACATTTGAGAAAAGTACACTAAAGAGTTTTTATTTTTTTAGAGTAAAAGTTTTAGAGTGTCACATCATACCGGCACATTGTCACATTTAGAAAAAGTACACTAAGGAGTTTTTAATTTTTTGGAATGTCATTGCCACATTAGAGTATGTCATACCTGTCACATTAATAATAGGACTTAACAGATCAATAGAAAAAATTTGAAACTAATTGGAGTATTTATTTATGTGATGGAATTATTGGTAAATATCCCTAAAATGAAAACTTAAACCCTATATTACCTTCTCTCTACTCTATAATTAAAGTTCAGCATATTATCTCTTAGTTAAATTTAAACATATTTAATCATTCTCTTCCATCTTATTATCATTTTTTCAGTCTTCTTAGTTATTTTATCTTTTTTTCTTTGAGTCTAAGCATGATGCAAAAGAGAGTTCTCTCACCAAGTTTAATGCCAAGCAAAAATCAAATGTTCAATAAATTTTAAGCAATGTTTTCTCACCCTCATACTTTGTTGATTGTAATCTCCCTTTGTTGTTTGTTCAAAAAAAAAAAAAAAAAAAAGTCTTTTGTTGTTTGTAAGTACTCTTCTTTTTCCTTTTCCTTTTCCTTTTTTTAATATTAATAATATCTCACATATATATGTACATCTATAAGCATAAATATAAAAAACAAAAACAAAAACAAAAAACAAAACAAAATAAAAACACACACACAGATACATAAACAGTATGTAGTGCCATACAGTCCTATTTATCTATGCTAAGTTTGGTTTGTTGCAATGAAAGTGGAATAGAATGGAATTGTTTCATTTGTATTATATTTTTCATCATTTTTTTTAGTGAACTAAATTTATGCACATTCTAATGAATAATCATTTGATTCAAACTAAATTCAAATGAATCAAAAGATACTTGAGACGTTTGGGCTATTGCCATGAAACACATTGTTTGGCCAGCCTTTGTTTTTTGTTCTTTGTTTTAGTATTTCAATTCTATTATGTATACTTATACCCGAATTTTACAATAGTGTTAATAGGTCACAAAAAATAAAAAATGAAGAAGCCATGATTTTCATTACATTAGGCATGTATTAGATGTTAATAACCACATTTATTAGTTATTATCATTGACAGGAACTCATGCCCCCCGTCAACAACCATCCCATTTCTATATTATTTGTGAGAATTGACAAATTAGAATATAACATAGTGCATTTGTAGGCAATTCCTTGTCGAAAGCCTGTGCACCCTTAGAGATTAGTCGGGCTTTGATTTGAACATCCGGTGCCAATGAAGAAAAAAAAAAACTGATATTTCTTAAGGAATTCTAAAATGGTCTACCATTATCCATAGTGCCATAAAGCCATTTGTGTCATTAACAATATGTCCTCTTGGTGTCTTTACTTGCAACGATAAGGTTAAAAAATGATGCAAAATTGACAATTTCTAAAAGTGCAATTAAGATGCATAGTTATCCAAACAAACAAAACTATTTGAATATAAAATCTTCCAATGTTGATTAATTATTTCCTTGATCAAATCCACATGCAGCATGTGTATTTCTCTACTAGTCACAGTGTATTTCTCTACTAGTCACAGGGACGGAACTAGGAGAAGACTATAGGAGGTCATGGCCTCCCTATTTTTGTGAAAATATGATTTGTTTATGGCATTTTAAAAATATATATCTCATTTTATACATAAAATGGCCTCCGGTATAAAAAATACATATCTCATTCTTATCCCATTTTGCATTCTTTTTTTATTTTACAATCAAATATTTTTTTTCATCCTATTAGAAATTGCTTCTATGGTATTTGAATTTTTTTTTGTGTATAGATATAATTTATATATCATATTGTACATATATGTGTAATTATGTATATGGTAAAAAAATTTATTTGTCTTTTGACCCTCTAGTAATGAAATCATAGTTCCGTCCCAGACTTAGTCATAATCAAAAATCCTATTTACCACGTGAGAAATGATTGAATAGAAAAGAAAATTGTTATAACCCAGCCACCATCAACAATTCACAAAACATTAGAAAATTGACTTCTAAAAATCCTGTAAACAAAAAAGGGTCAAGTTAAATTTGAAAAATTAACAGTTATGAATCATATAAACCAATATTTACTAGCTAGAACAAACTACAAAGCCCCGAATTAAGGTTGCATTTGGAAGATTTTTAGAATTATAATTTGAGAATAGAGTTGTATTTTGAGTGTGAAAAATTTGCTTGGTTCTGAGTTTTAAAAAGAGTTTGAATTGAGT